>JAVSBS010023217.1:0-23112 GCA_033124195.1 Coracias cyanogaster
GCTGCCGGGCACGGCGGCCGCCCCCGCCCCTCGCCTGCCCGCCCGCCACGTACGTCTCCCGTCCCGGCTCCTTTCCATGGTTCCCGGCGTGACTGGTGCCTCCCGCCGCCCCCGCAGCGCGGCGCGAATCGCCGGTAAGGGGGGGGCGGGACGGGGCTCTTTGTGCGCCGGGCCCGGGCGGGCCGGGCCGGGCTGGGCTGAGCTGGGCTGGGCCGGGCTGGACCGGACGGTGCCTCCCGGCCTGTGCGGGCCGCGGCTCGGAGCTTGGCGGGCTCCGCCGGGGAGCGGGGGGCGGCCCCGGGGCTGCGCGACCGAGCCGGGGGCTGGGCCCGGCCGAGCCCAGGGCTGCGGGGCCGGCGGCCGCTCCCGAGCCGCGCTGAGGCGGCGGGTGCCCGGGTTCGGCCTCCACCGGGGGCGGCTGTGGCCGGGGCCCGATCGCCGGCGCGGGGCCGCCCCTGTTGCGGCTGCCCGGCCGGCCTCTCTGGAGCCGGGCTGGGGCCTGGCCCCGCCGCTTCTCCGGCTCCTCCAGTTCCCGATGGGTCCCTTCAGCCGTGCCAGCAGCCCCGCTCCTGCCGGGCACCGGCAAGGTCCCGCGGGTGCGGCTGTTCCCATCGCCACGGCGTGGTCAGGGCACCGGTGGCGGCGTGGGGCCGGGAGCGGCGCGGCAGAGCCCGGCAGCGGGGCAGGACCAGGCTGCCCGCAGCACCCGCGTCCCCCTCCGTCCCCGGCGCATCGCCGCTCCCCGAGGGTAACCCCTCGGGTGCACGGGCACGGTTTGGGCTTTGGTGGCTTCCTGCAGCGGGACGTCGTCTCCTTCTCTGTGCCCGCTTCTCGGAGCGATGCGTTTGCCACCCGTGACACCTCTGCCAGGATGGGCCGCGGCTCATGTAGGAACCGCAGCGGGGCCGTGAAGTGTGGAGAGGCTGGTGGTCCCCTCCTGAGCTCAGGGTTGTCTGTGGAGCCCCGGCCAGGTCTCCCTGCAAGGACGGAGCCCACCGGGCACTGCCCTCGCCCAGAGTGCCGGCCAGCGCTGAAACTGCTGCCGCTGGGATGCAGGCAAATGGTGATGGAGAAGGGTTTGAGCTGCCTCACCGGTGGAGATCGCCATTCAAAGCAGAGCTTTCACGCGCCGTCTCATCAGGCGGGTTGGAAAGGCTCCCTTTTATTATTTTTCTAAAAAGCAGCAAAGTCGCGCCTCCTCCTCACACCTCCTCCTGCTGCTACCACCGACAGCAGACGTGGGGGCCGCAGCGGTAAGGATATCCGCACGGGAAAGCCGCCGTCCTGGGCTGACCCCGGAGGCTGCTGGTGGGGCAGCCCTGCGGCCGGGACGCTGTGGCTCTCCTCACCTCCTCTTCCTCCTCATGCACCTCTAATGACACCGGCTGAAGCGGCATCTGCTCCATTGTGAAGCTTTTTATGATTTTCACAAAGATTTTCCTGTGGAAGTGCCTGGCACCGCAGCAGCGAGACCCCAGGGGAGCCGTGCGCCCTTCTGGGAGGGGAGATCGGCTGGTGCTGGTGACGGGGCTGGAGGAAAGCTTTTGGCAGAGAAGAGCCAGCCCATCGTGCCTTTCCCTTCGCTCCCTGCCGTGTGTCCTGCTCCTGCGGCCTTTCCTGCCATGACGTCTCACCACCCTGGCAGTGCCTGTCTCCAGCGGGGTGAGGATGTGCCTGATGCTGGCAGAGCCCTACACGCCGATCCCCGGCTGCCCACAGCACCTTCCCAGTGCCGGAGCCTCTGATTGCCAAAAGCTTTTCTTCCAAAGATGGGTCAAAGGCGCCCGTCCTCTTCCCAGCCGCCAACTTCCCAGCAAAGTTTTGACTTTTTCATAATTTTGTTAAAAAAGAGCTTTCAAAACAGCATCTAACCTACGCACCGACACGGAACCCTTTCTCCCAGCCGGGCCTGCAGCGTGGCTGTGCGGGCTTTGCCGTCGTGGTGGCGTGGGCACTGCGGTCCCCCTCCGTGCCAGGCTGATAAGAGTGCGTGGGGAGCGAGCGGGGCTGCCCAGCTCGATAGCGAGCACTTATCTGCCTGCACAAACATCCTCTGAGGTGGTGAAGATAACGGGGGATGCTGCGTGGTGCGGATGCTGGTGTTCGGAGGGGAATGGCCGGGAGAGGAGCCAGAGGGTCATTTGCGCCAGGTGTCTGTGCTGTGAGGATAGAGTCCTGGGGTGGGACCCGTGGGGTGGGGGCTGCTGCTGTATCCCTCTGGGTGCGCTCGCAGGGTGCTCGTGGTCAGAGCTGGGAGGCTTTTGAGCGGCATGAGTTAACGGCGATGATAATTGTATACTATAAAATAAGGAAAAATGCTTGATGTAGGAACACGGAGCCCCTCCCAGGTGTGCAAGGCGGTAACGGGTCCCTCTCTTGTGGCGTGGCCAGGGCGGCAATGTCTCCATCACCACGTCTGGGGTGCGGAGGGATGTTGGCCAGAGCCTCACCTCTGCTTGGTGGCACTGGGCTTGCAGCAGTGGCCTGGAGACCGGGTTTTCCCTGGCCTCAGTCCTGGTTTTGTCTGGTCTGCCGGTTCCCTGGGGTCAGCGCGGGAGCTAGGCGGGCACGGCAGTCTGCGAGGCGAGCCGAGGCCGGGAGCCTCGCCGGCAAGAGAGTCCCTAAATGGAATGGGGAAGTTGGAAGGGGAAAGAAACACACCCCAGCTGGATGGAAAACTGGCTGAAAATAACGGGAAACGAGAACACAGGGAGCATCTGGGTCCGGCTCTTGCAGCACTTCCGACAGGCGCGGGGCGGCTGCCACCTCGGAGCGATGGCAGTTGAGACTCGGCTCCTCCATCAAGCAGCCCCAGTCCCCACCGCCGAAACCACCCGTGTCCCCCGAGCGTCGGCCACCGGCCAGCCTCTTCTCCTGCCTGGGGGCTCCCCGTGCCCGCCCCGGCGCTGGCAGTGCTGGAGCGGGGGACAGGCTGTGGTGCCCCCGGCCACGGTGCCCCCGTCCCGCCCCGCCGGCCGCCTTTGATGCGGGTGAGTGGCAGGTCCATTGTGGCCCCTTTGTGCCTCCCTCGGTTCTCGAGGTCCACACAAAACCTGCCATGGAAACCAAAGCCAGCCGCTGCCCCAGGAAACCTGCAGGCGCAATTAGGAAATGCAAATATAAATGCAAATTCCTGCTTCATCCTTCCAGGGCTTGGAAAGTTGTCCCTGGGCCACCAATGTCCCCGTCCCCAGCTGCAGGGATGGGGAAGGCTTCAGGGCAGGACCAGCCAGGCAGCGAGAGCTGGGGTGAGCTGCTTTTTGGGGTGCCTCGGACTCTTCCCTGGCTGCCCCGTGCTCGGCGGCGGGAGGAACGGAGCATCTCAGCCTGTGCTGAGCGGTGACTCAGAGGTGACAATATGACATTGATATTTTTTTCCATCCTCTCGGTTGCCCAGCGACAAAGAAACAAACAAGTGTCTTAAAACCCAAAGTAACTGCCTTGCAGGAACTGTCCCTTCCCGCCACGGCTGTGCACGGCTGGGCTCCAGCACGTCCCCATCGCTGGTGGTTCTGCCTGTATCTGTTGGGGTTTGTTGTGGGGAGGGATCTGTCGTTCCTGCATCCCCTGCAGCCACGGTGTGTGAGGCTGGCAGAGGGAAGGCAGGCTGCTGGCTCGCTGGTAAGGACCCTCCTCACCAAAGTGCACCACAAATAGATGGATAAGGAGATAAAATGCACCCTCAGATAACTCCAGGAAGCACAAAATGCTTCAGGTCTTCATTTCTAGGTGGCATTTATGAGCAGTGGATACTCTGGCCCTTCCGCGGGTCCCCAGGGGAGCGGGCGTGGGAGGAATGGGGATAATGGGGCTTGAGAGGATGGAGAGTGGGGAGGTGAAGGGAGGATACGATCTGAGCAACTCCCCTCCCTGGGACGAAGCGATAACCTTTTCTTTCCCCATCTGCTGGAGGAGCTGTAGTTTGGAGCTGGGGCGACAAGGTTGGCATGTGGAGGGCATCATCCACAGCCATAATCCCTGTGGGGAAGGGCAGGTCCCTTATGCGCTGATCTGAGCCAAATCTAGGGCTGTACTGCTTAAAACTAAGCATTTGTGCGTGGCTTTTCTTTTTCCAAGCTGCAGCCCCTAGGTCCTTTCCTGTTAGCGGCTGAAGTGCGGGATGTGCATCCCCATTATCGGTGCTTTCCCCCGGCCCCAGCCGGCTTTTATTGCTGGGAAATGAGCTCTGACTCCTGGAAGTGGTATTTCTTCCATCTGCCTGACAGCTTGTCGATCCCTGCCCTTGCTCGCTTCCCTGGGGAAGGCGCATGCAGCCGGGCACGCAAGGACGCCGGCGATGGAGCCTTGCTGCTGTCCTTGGCGTAGGAAAGCAGGGCTTGAACGGGGGGAAAATAGGCAGATCGTCTCCAGAAAATGGAGCATGGCACGCTGCTAGGTGCGTTACAGGGACGTTCAGGCTCAAAGCTGATTTAAATATTTGCCTCGGTTACACAGTTGGTTATAACGGTGGGTTTTTTCCTTTGCCACCACGCTTCCAGGCAGCGGTGGAGCACACACGAGTGCAGCTTTTGCAGCAGCTGAGGAGCTCGGGAGCACAGGGAGGTACCGCGGGATGCACCAGCACCCTCCTCCCTCGGGCATGGCCCTGCCTGCACCTCCAGGTGCCATCTGCGAGGGGTTAGGGGGGACGGGGGGACCAGGAGCCTGGGCACAGCTCATGGTGCTCCCTCTCTTGCCTCTGTGGAGCTGGGCTGGGCATGGGTGGGGGGAAAAGTGGCCAGAGCCCCGTCCGATGGAGACGGGTCTTGTGGGAGCACATGCTGGGACAGTGAGGCAGTGGTGGGGATGGGGAATGGCCTTTGGGGAGGATTTCTGGGCTCCTGGAGCTTAAACTGTTACTTATAAAATCCTTGTGGCTTTTAAACTCCCTGGCTGGCAATTGCCATGGTCAAGCCAGCGCAAAGCAACTGGGATGGGACGGTGGTGGGGTTGTACTTGAGTTAACTAAGCAAACTTAAAAATAATGGAACAGAAGTGAGATGTGATTTTGAAGAAGAGCATGACCTGGTTTGGTGGCTGAGCAGAGCAAGCAGCCGGTGGGCAGAGGGGACAGCGAGCAAAGCCGCTGCTCAGGGGCTCTGGGTTTCCCTCGCCACCGAGAAACGGGGCTGTGCTGGTGCGGGAGCAGACTCTGCTGCTGAGCTTGAGAGGAGACTGAGAGCTTGTCTGTGCCTTGGCCTGGCTTCCAGTCCAGGGTAGCATCCCGTATAATATCTGCGTAAAACTGTGATGTGGTGGAGCAGAAGGAACGGAGCAGACTCAGTATTTCAGCTTACAAGGGCTTTTCTCTCTGCTTCGAGTCCCGTTGTGCCGGGGATGGCAGAGCCTGTTCTCGAGGCTGGCAGGAGGGGCCTGACGTGGTGGTGTTAATTAAATATCTGTCCCTGGCGAGGTGTAGCATTTCAAGCAGGTTCTCCTCTGCTGAGCAATGTCACCCGGCACAAGGGAGGACAAAAGCCCGGCGCAATTGCAGTGTGATGCTGTGTCCCAGGACAACGAGGATACGGCAGCGCCCAAATTGTTGGCTCGGCACTTTCGCGGGATAGCTTGCATCAGCCATATGGCTTAGTGACTCATAAAAAAAGAAAAAAGAAGAGCTCTTCTATTTGCAACTTAATTAGTCTTTTTCTTCCCCTCGGTCTTGGCTCGAAGCACAGTGCTGAGAAGCGCTGCGGGTTGAGCGGGGCTGCAGCCGGCTCCTGCCTTCAGCACAGGCTTCTGGATGCCGAGGGGTGGGTGACGTGCGGGTGGCCGGTGTGCGGCAGGCGGGCATCGGGCAGGAGCCCTTTCACCAGCTTTATGCCGTGTGTCGTAACGAGGGGCTGGGAGACATGAGGGGACCTGCTTGGGTGGGCACACTGCTGTCCTGCTTTACCTCTGCACCCAAACTACCTGCGGGGTGAGCTCAGGACACCCTCGACTTCCCTGGAGAGGCTCTGCCAGGCATCTGTGCCCACTCGCCTTCCCGGAGGACAGGGCAGGAGCCAGCTGAGGAGCAGCCCGGCGGAGTCCCTGCGCTCACATGCCTGTTGGTATGGTCAAGTTGTTGTAAAAAAGTGAAACCACAGGAAGGTGACGGCTTTGGACGCCTGCGGCTCTCCTCTTTCACGCCAGCTTATTCCTATCTGCTCATCGCATCTCCCTGTTGCTGCATGTCCCCGTCGTTCCCCCCGCGCTGCCCACGTCCTCTCCCCAAGGCCACCTGAAGCTGAAGACATGGTGAGGTCCCCGCCGTGTTCCCAGGGGGTTTCACTGTGCACATGGCGTGGAAATCCAGGGACTTTCCAGATCCTCGGCTGTGGTTTGGTGCCTGAGGGAAGGGGTTGCCAGCAGCCTGAGCACCTTTAAATCTTTTTACCAGACCCTAATGGCCAGGGCCCTGTCCTGGTAAATAATTCACTGTGCGAGTTCACGGTGAGAGTTTTACTTGACTAATTTTGTTTCCATAGAAACTCGTGCAGTCTCGCTGCTCCACGGAGCCTCGGGCGAATCAATATGTTTTTTTTTTCCTTTGCACATTAAGCGATGGCCCTCAAACCCTGATGGCAGGAGAGCAGCAGCCGGAGATGCTGGTGGCTGGGTGGCACCTCGGTTGGCCCTGGTCCCCGCTGCCCATCCCTGCCCATCCCTGCCACACTTTGTGGTATGCCCAGGGCTGGATCCTGCAGCGGTGCTGGGAACCACTGGGCTGGGGCAGGGTCAGGGTCAGCCCAGCCTAATCCCAGTCCGTTCCCAGTATGTTCCTGCTATGTAAAGAGCTGGAGGAGAAAGGGCTGCCTCTGCTCAGTGTCTGTTTCCATTTTTCCCCTCCCGTCCTTTAATTTCTTTGACCCTTGACCTAAAATGGCAAATTAGCATTTGTGAATCAGCCGCACTAATTAGCTGGGGAGCAGGCCCAGCCCTGCCCCCAGCCTGGGTTCACTTGTCACCCTGTTAGGTGCTCACCGACCAAGTCAAACCCCCAGACTGCCGAGCGGTGACTCCTTGGCGTGCCCTGACCTGCATCTAGCCCCGGGAAGAGCCGCACACCTTTGTCTCTGCCGGAATTTTAATTTTCCTTCACTCCCCACAGCTTCCCGGCGCTTTTGTGCCGAGCTAGGAGCACAAAAGAAGGGATAAGCAGTTAAAGATGGGTTCGTGTGACATATGGCGCGAGGCTTTGCATGCTGGCTGCGGCCAGCACCGGAGGGAACGTGAGTGGGCACAGGGGTGCCCCGGCTCCCCTCCTGCAGATGGATGGGTAAACTGAGGCAGGGAGCTCGGTGATGGGCCCAGAGCTTTCCCGTGGGATGGAGGCGATGCTGGCACTGGGACTGCGCTGCTGTTGCTGGTGCCTTCGCACCGCGCGGCGCTCGCTTCTCGCAGCCACTTCAAACAAGCTCTAAGCTGATTTTTGAGCTGGGACAAGCGCATTTTGATGTTGGCGGTGAAAGCCGGAGGAGGAAAGGTCGCCGATGTTCAGCCACCTCGCAGAATTATCTTTTATTGGCCTCTCCACTTTAGGCAACCTCTTGCATCTAATTTATTATGCGTTGATACGAGATAGGTTTGACCAGAGATGCAGTGAAACCATACAAAGGGATGCTGGGTTACTTTAATCGCTCACACTTGCTTGACCTATTTTTTTTTTTTAATCCCTTCCTGGAAACCTTATTTCATGTTTGAATTCCCTCAACTATTTTAGGAATGTCGTTCTACCAAGATCAAATTACCTTCAATGAAACCAGCGCAAGGCAGCCTCGCAAGGCGGGCGACTTTTTGATTAAGATCTAGTGCTACCTCATTAATACAGGCTTAGTTTGGGGTGAGGGGGCTGTAATTCGGGCATGGCAAATCTGTGTGAAAGCCGGGGATTAGCTCAGTGCCGAAGGGCAGGGGGGTGGCTCTGTCCCTGCTTGGAAGAGAGGTCTGGGGGCATCCCGGCCAGTGCCGGGACCCTGGCACTGGGCAGCCCAGTTGCAGCCCTGTGGATCCCGCTGCATCCCAGCACTGGCACTGGGGGGAAGGTGGGTGCTTTGGGTGCTGCTCCAGGGGCATGAGGGGCCCTAGCTTTCCTGTCCCGACTGAGTGCAGCCCCCCAAGTTTTGGGTGGGTGCCGCTGGTTTACGAGCCGGCTGGGTGCTGTGGAGGACCGACTTCTGGTCAGCTCACAAAGGGCCATCATACATGTGCCCAGGAGGATGGCACACCTGTGGCTACGAGCAGTGGGTGCCTCTTAAACATGGCTATCGTGTGTTTCAGAGCGCAGGCCTGGCCGCGGGCTCCCCAGTAAAGCCGTCGGGTAATGCTGATGATGCTGGGCGTCAGGACTGGAGTCACTCCGTGGTTCTCCCTGGTCCCCTTTCGGCTGCTCCTCAGGCTTTGAACGCTGCTCTCGGAGCCGGGAGGGGAGTTTGGTTCTGCAGAGATATGTGCTGCTCAGGGCTTACTTCTGCTCGCCTCCCTGATTGCTTTTTACTCTGAAAAGGGTTTAAACCCAGCCATTTTAATGCATGGTAGAACAAGTGTTAAAAGGGATCCTCAGGTGCTTATTTGTTTCCGTGAAAAAGGATTTGCTCGGAAGCAGTTTTCCCAGGCTGTGGGCCCACGTGCGCATCCCCTGAGGCTGACAGGGAGATGAGGAGGGGATTTTGGAGGGATTGATAGGGACCCATCCTGCACATCCTCAGCATGTGCTCTGCCTTTCAGTTTGCTGGTAGACACTACCGTAATTTTTGTTCCCGATCATCTAATTTTCATCCTGATTTCAGTCCCGTTACAGTCACACCTGCCCTTGCTGAGCAGTCACGTTCCTTGGCTTCTCATTCCAGTGTCGAGCGATCCCTTTGCAGGGCCCTGGCTGTAGGCAGAGCTCAGCAAATCTGGCCAAAGCTGTTCTTTCTGGTTTCACATCCCTAGTTTTGAGACTTCCTCCGTGAGTCTTCCCTCCAGAAGCCGAGGCCCCATCAGCCCTTGTCTCCAGATAATCCCATGCCTGGAAACGCCTTCTGCGCTTCTGCTCCGCATCCCCTGGCCTAGCCGTTGCAGGCCTGGGCTTGCAGCCGCTGAGCGATGGGTGCTGTGTGGGGAGCGGGTGAGTGCTGGGCTCTGGGGGGCCAAGCGCTCGATGGTGTCACCCCCGTCCTGGCTGCAAATCGGGGGCTGCAGCTCTGACCCGCTTGCGGGGATGATGTACAAACGCCGCGCGGCAATAGCAGGGGAGAAGGGGCTGGGCTGGTTCGGCGGTGTTTGAGCAATCCCATCTGTTGTCTGAGCTGCAGCAGACACTGGGGAAGGGAATATTCGCGTTTGGACTTGGTGCCAAGGCTCTTCCCTGAGCTGTGAGGGCTGCGAGCGATCGGTCCCAGTGCTTTTACAGCTGTTCGCTCCGCCGTTTGGGCTGCGTTCCTCGCAGAGCCGAGCAACTGTTGTTTCCAGCATGACGTGACCGGTTTGACCAACCCCATGGATTATCCAGCTGCTCGCCTGCGCCGTTCCCGGAGGGCTGATGGCCGAGCTGCAGGCAGCCTCCTCTGCTCCTGGCCAGAGCCGACCCAAAGCTGCGGCCGTCCCTCGATGGGAAAAGCCCGTTTCTGTGAGGTATCGAGTGCCTCGCTCCCGGAGCTGGGGGAAAACCAGCTTGGTAGAAGCGAGATGCAGGAGGACGTGCTCCCCCAGGCTGTGCGTGCCTTATCTGCTTCCTGATGAGTGTAATTAAGGGTTTCTCCGAAGCTGTCGGGGTCTTGTTCTTGACTCTGGTGTGGGCAGATTTGAACTGTGCAAGTTGTAACGGCTCGGGCAGGAGAGAAGTCTGGGTGCCATGCTGGGGTGCATGGCGGGGTGCGTGGCAGAGCAGTGCTGCTCTTGGCAGCCCAGACACCATCCCACAGCTCTCCTGGGATGTGCCCCACAGCAGCAGTTGGGTGGTTTGGCCCTGGTTGGGATTTGTAGGTGGTTCCCAGGACGGCTGGGGAGCTGACACACCTGATGGTCAGGCATGAAGCCTGAGCTTTGCTGAGCTGCAACAAGCCCCAAAGGTCAGCTTATGTTTGGTCTTATGATTTTTAAGTGATAAGCTAACGGCAAGAGCTGGACCCAAGCAGGTGCCAATGCCAGAGCACAGCGTGCAGTGAAAAAATGACCATGGACACATCCACGTCTGGGTCTCATGTCCCTGCCACTTAAGGGAGGCTGGTGTAATGTCTTCAGGGAGATACAAAAGTCTTGGGGCGCCTTTAACAGCTCTTTTGCTAGTCGTGGTGGTGGTTTTGGTTTGCAGCACATGTTGCTTCTCATGTCCCTGGCATTGGGACATCACCTGGCACTTTCTCCATGGCACAGGTCAGTGCTGGGACAGCCACCGCTGCTGGTTGCAGAGGTGGCTCAGCTGGGACCTGCCACCATGTCCCCAGGGCGAGCCAGGACCAGGCACTGCCTCCTGACCCTGCTGGGATGGGAAGTTTTACCCTGTGCCACCGGGGCTGTTGGGGGGCACAGGGGGGCAGTGCCAGCCCCACCAGTGTCCCTGCTGCCACCTCGCTGCTCCCCACGACCCACGGCACAGGGACGTGCGCACCCAGAGCTTGCAAAGCCTTTAAGCTCCTCCTGTGATGGACACAGCAGAAGGGCAAAGGATTACGCCTGTGCCCGGGTTTGGATGAATGAATAACAGCATTCAGGGTCTTTTCTGTGTCATAGCAGAGCAAGAACTATTTTAAGACAGGAAGAAAGTTGATCACGCAATGGCTAAATGAGTCACGGCAGCTCAGTTCTGCAAATGGGGGGCACAAGGAGAAGAGCAGCCCAGCCCATGCCCCAGGCACGGCCATGCTCGTGCCTGGGCTGGCAGGTGGACCCCGGTTTTCTTCTTTCCTTTTTGGGAAATGTGAAGGATTTTGCTTTTTCTGGCATCTTCCCTGACGTCACAGAAATAAGGGCCAGAAACCCTCCCAGGCGGCTGGGGGTCCCGCTGCCTTCCCCGCTGCTCACCTGGCGATGCTGGTGTGGACACACAGGAGTTGGGGAGGACCCTGCGGATACAGCTACTGGTTTAGGTTTTAAATGAACTCGTGCCGATGTCATGGCTTGCTTTTCTCTGGGTTTTAACTCATGCCAGTGTAGTGGTTTGCGTTTCTCTGAATTAGCAGCAGGACCTGATGGGTTTAAAAGCCTGTATTTGCAGAGTTTCCCTGCAGTCAGCTCAGCCCGCAGTGACGTTTGCTTGTGGGGTACATGGAGCTGTCCTGGTCTGTGCCAGGGGCACCAGCTGCCCCTCGGCTTTGCCAAACACCCTTCGCGGCAGCCTCCTGCGAGCCCCGCAGGCCCCGGGCGCACCTCAGGCACTGGGCAGGTCCCAGCAGCTCAGTCCCTTGGTGTTGTTTGAAGCCAGATGTGCAGCAGAGCCTTTTTGGCATATAAATATCTTGTCCCCTTCTCTAATTCGGTTCATCTTCTGACCAGAAGCTTCCAGTTACTCAGCGCATCGCTGCGCTCGGTCACGCTATCCAGCGTGGGCTGCAACTCCCATCAGTTGTCCGCGACTCAAAAAAAAACCCCCAAAGAGTAGATGTGGCACTTCGGGACATGATCTAGTGGCCAGGGAGATGTTGGGATGAAGGTTGGACTTGACCCTAGAATAATCTTTTCCAACCTAAATGATTCTATGATTCTGGCGTCATGTTGACTGTTCCCCGGAACAGAGACGTGGGCATCGGGAGCAGCCGGTCGCTGCCCGGCGGGGCAGGGGGATTGCCAGTGCCTGGTGGGCTGCACGCTCGGGCTCTGGGAAATGGGATTTCCCAGCCTTCCTGCTTACAGGGAAAACCTTAAATAGACACTCAAAGGTCAAACGCTGGGAGATAAAGACTCCCAAGCACAGGCACTTCTTGTAAGTTTATAGATTTTAGGATTTTTAAAAAGATCTGGGGATTTCCAAGCCCGTTTCCTGATTCTGGGGGGTGATTTTACTATTTGAGGTTTATGGGCTAGCATGGCATGGCTGAGCTAATGGTTCTCTGCAGCAGCTGTCACCTTCAGCTCTGGATCGTGTCTGTGTTTGCAGTGTGTCCTATGTAATCTCTTTTTCCCTTGATGTCCAGACTCTTTCCCCATCCTTCTGGAGTACCCAAATCTTTCCCGGAGCGTGTGTACCCTGTGAACGTGTTATAACTCAGCTTAGTATGTGACTAAACCAGCCATGCAATATTGCAATGAAAGTATAATACCAGCCGGCTTTTTGCTTTGAATGAGTCATGATAGCAGAGGAGGAACTGAGAAGCGGTATTTTATTAATTGACTCCAGCAGATTTATTTGTCCTCGGTGAATGGAGCCGGGCAGGGCTTTTGGAATTGTTCCTGGCGAGGAGGAGCTGATCCTGGGGACAGAGAGTGACTGTGGGGATGGAGACGCTTCTTGGCCGAGTGATCTGTTAAATGCTTTGTGGTAGCGAAGGGGAGCGAGCTGGGGGCTCCTGGTGCTGTTTGGAAATAGCCCCTCATGCCCGGTAGTGAACCTCCTCCTGCTTTTCCACGGGTCGAGAAGCTGTCATGGAGAAGGTGGGATCCCTGTGGGGCTGTCGGTGTGTTGCTATGGTCTCCAGCTGCCTTTCCCTTGTGGAGAGGTCTCTTTGCAGCACGGACACCTCGTGTCCCTGGGGAGCATCAGCCGGAGGGCCCCCTGGCACCCTACTCGGCCCAGGGCTGCTGCTCTGAGCTGGGGGGCAGCGTCTGGCAAGGTGCCCGTGTTTGCTGCCGTTCGGGCTCGCTTGCGGCACACTCGGTGCATCTGAATGGAAATGCATCCAGGATTACAAAAAAGCCAGGGAGGGAGAGTGGACACGCAGCAGGAATCATCCCCCTCATCCTCCGGAGATGTCAGCGATTTGCTGGATGCTGAGCCAGAGCAGGACAGTCCCCGGGGACAACACGGGGTGTTAACCCACGCTGCCAAAATAAACCTTCTCCCAGAGTTCGTGCCAAGTTTTCCACGTTTTGCAAGTGGGTTTCGCTCTCGGCAGCCTCTGGAAGCCCCTTGGAGCAGCTCAGGGCTGCAGGCCAGCGCAGGGGCCAAGGCCAGGCGGGCGCTGGGGACGGGGCTGTCACACACGGCCTCGCCACGGGCAGGAGAGGGCCCGGGTGACCTTCAGAGGTGACTGCTCCGCTTAATGGCTTGGAATCTGATTATAGCCTGTTTCGCTAAGAAATGTGCTTGGCACGTTCTTCTGAATTAAATACCATTTTAGGGACAGTTATCTTGAACTCTCTGCCTGCCGCTTAGGAAAAAGCCTTTGAAAATGATATTATGGATCAAAAGTGTTCCTGGGGTAATTCTGTTTCAACAGTGGAGTTAATCCAGAACTGAATTTGGCCCTGCATTTCCAAATGAGAAGCAGTAGCTGTATAATCTGTTTATGGTTTTAAAGTGAATGTTAATCTTGGATTTGGTGGCTTTTCCCAAGGGTCGATTTGCCGTGCTGCAGAGTGTTTTAGCCCCCTGCTCTGAAACTCTCTGAGCCGACTCAATTTTTTATTTAAAGAGAGATTTTACCATGTTTATAAATACATGTCAAACCTGGAAATGTTAAATCTGGGCAGCCCTCGCCGGTGGAAGTGGTGCCATTTTTCTTACCTTGCATTTCATTTGCACAGCACCCGGCACATCCAAGCTCCGGCGCTGCAGGAATGGGACGGTCCCGTGAGGACACGGTGGGGTGGGTCAAACTGAACTGAGTATTCCCTGTGGGGACGGGGAATCTCGTGGTGTCTCTGGGCGCTCTGTGACTTCCTCCCCTCTCCCCTCGGCAGGTGGGACGATGCTGCAGCGCTCCGGGGGCTGACACGCGGTGCTGCCGGCCACGGGGAGCAGGACCCCCACCACCCACCCATGCTGCCCGCCGGCTGCCGGGGCAGAGCCCCATGAGGAGTGGCGGTGGACATCCACCTCGTCGCAGCCGCCGTGCCCCCGCGCCAGCCGCCCCGCCATGACGAGCCTCTTCCGTCGGAGCAGCAGCAATGGCAGCTCCCGCGGTGGCTCCTCCGCCCAGGAGCTCAACAACAGCCGCCCCGCCAGGCAGGTCCGACGGCTGGAGTTCAACCAGGCCATGGAGGACTTCAAGACCATGTTCCCCAACATGGACTACGACATCATCGAGTGCGTCTTGAGAGCCAACAACGGCGCCGTGGACGCCACCATTGACCAGCTCCTGCAGATGAACCTGGACAGCAGTGGCTGTGATGACAGCTCGGACTCGGAGGACAGCATCCCCCCTGAGGTAACCCTGGCACATGGCTATGGGTGGGGGTCTGCTGCCTGGACTCCTGGCCACCATGGCTGGCTCAGCAGCTCGGTCTCATCCTGCCTTGTTTCTTTCTGGGCACGGTTCTACTTGGCTGCTGCGGGTGGGCAGAGATTTGAGTGCCTGATTCAGCTGATCTGGAGCGTGCAGCCTGGCTGGTTTGTCTTGGGCAATGCTTGAGGCTTGAGCCAAAGTGCTCTTCTCCTTCTCTCCCACCTCAAAACCGAACAGAAACCCTTTTGCTGCTGTCAGTGGGTCTCCAAGGTTTGTGTGCATCCGGGGACTGGCTCATCCACCCATCTAACACTGGACCTTGCAACTCACAGTTCTGAAATGAACCTCGTGATTAGTAATTTCCTAGAAACTAATGATTATGTGGTTCTTGGGGTGGGTTACTCTCCGCAGTCCAGGTCACTGGCTCCCAAAATGCAGTGCCTCATCCCTTGAGAGCAGCACCTCCAAACCCCATCAGAAGCCCCTCTGGTGCAGGGGAGCAGTGCTGGGAGGTTGTCCCCATCCTCTTTGCAGCAGCATTCAGCTTCTCTCTGCTTTTTTTCCCCACTTTGCTGCCACACGAGGATGGGGAGCATTTCCCTGGCTCGCCCTCACCCTGTCCTCTTGTCCTGCAGATCTTGGAGCGGACCCTGGAGCCGGACAGCTCAGACGAGGAACCCCCTCCTGTCTACTCCCCTCCCACCTACGAGAGCCAGGCGTTCAGCAGCCGGTACCCCCGTGCACCACCCACGCCCCCGCCCAGGTGAGCCCCAGCCCCGCACCCTGCCTGCACCGTGACTCCTGCTCGTGGTGGCCGGCAAAGCACCGCCTGTGCCGGCCCCCCGGGGGGGTCTTGCTGCACCTTAGCTGGCCCCAGCAAGGGGCATCTGTTGTCAGTTCATTGGTGCTGGGTGAGATGAAGCCAAGGGAGATGAATGAAGCTCACAGCTGGCTAAAAAGTCCCTGCGAGGCCCTAAAAAGTGAACAGCTGAAGGGCCTGGAAAGCTGCTCTGGCAGATTGTGGAATGGCAAAAATCAGCTACTGGGGGTGGGCAGTGCTCGCCTCTGCTCAAAAACACCAGGTGCTGGGTGGCTGGGGCACCACACATCATCTCAGCACCGCAGACCTCGGGTTGGTTTGACTCGCTGTCGCTGGGTTGCCGAGCCTCAGGGCTCTCTGATCCCATGAAGTGTGGGCTCTTCCTGGCAGCATCACCTCGGGTCCTTTCCACCAGGAAATTTCCAGCCACTCTTTCTACAGCCTGGAGCGTTGCAGGGGGCTCTTGTGACCATGGGCAGGACCTGGCCCTTGGCCTTGTTGACCCTCATCCCGTTGGCCTCAGCCCATCCGCCCAGCCTGGCCAGACCTCTCTTTAGAGCCTCCCGCCCCTCCAGCAGATCAGCGCTCCTGCCTGACTTGGTGTTGTATGCAGACGTGCTGAGGGTGCCCTTCATCCCCTCGTCTAGATCATTGATAAAGATAGTAAAGAGACCAAGCCCCAGTACTGAGCCCTGGGGAACACAATCCAGCCTGCACAGTTGCATGGCAAGGCTTGAAAAGCAGCTCCCAAAGATTTCAAACGGGCTAGGAAAGCGTTGTGCCCTGGGTTTGGGAGGTGTGCTGTGGTTTCTTGGTTCCCAGGACCACCGGTGGAGCTGGGCAGGGTGCTGGGCCTTAGTGCTGCGGTGATCATCACAGGGTTTCTCATTCAGCGAAGGTGCTGTTTGTGCTTGTCCTGCAGGACGGACGTGCCAGGGCCCGGCAGCACCCCAGTGCCTGGGCGTTATAGGAACTGGAACCCACCGCTCCTGGGCAACCTCCCCGAGGACTTCCTCCGCATCCTGCCCCAGCAGACCACCAGCACACAGGTGAGACTCGCCGTCCCTTCCAGCCCATGCCCAGTGCGGCGTGGAGCGCCAAACCTGGTCCTTGGCCACCCTGAGCTTGCAGCAGCAGCACTCTGAGAGCACCTGGGCTCTGGGTGCGGACTAAACCAAAGGTCTTGGAGCACTTCTTATTCTCCACGGCAAGACTGAAGTGAGCAAGGTGTGAAAGGGGAAGCTTCCTCCAAGGCTTTGATGTTTTTCTTGCCATTAGCCAAGTGGTTAGTGCCAGAATTGCCGCTTGCATAAGCACCTGATATTTTAAATTATTTGAAAATCTTACTTGCTACCCTGGTGAAGAGCAGCAGGACCAGCACAGGCTCCTGGGGCGAGTGGCGCTGCCAGGGCGCTCAGGGGCTGGTGCAGTGGAACTTGGGCAGAAAATCTGGTGCAAAGCAGAGGATTTCCCCTGGGAAATCACAGTCCCCATGTGCTTCGTGGAGGGTTTGGAGCTTGGGGTTGTGGGTAGCTTTCTGCCCACAGCAGGCAGGCAGGAGCCCCAGCACAGACCACGCTGGGCACCCAGCTCAGCTCCAGGCACGGCCCATCCCCGGGTGTCCCTCGGCCCCTTTGCTAACACGGGAGCCAGCCTGCAAATGGACCCAGCACCCTCCCAGCACGGCAAGGGGCTGGGGGGGCTGCAGGCACCCCACCTTGCCATGCATCGGCTTCTCCCTCCCTTTTTGACTCCAAATGTAGCCTGCCACGTTTTTATAAATGATTGCCCTGCGAGTTGAGCTTCGCGGGCTCCATTACCTTCCTGGGAATAGGAACGTGCCAATTCCTGTGGGCTCAGGGGGAGGAGAGGAGCAGCTGCCCTTTTCTTTCCCTGGTAATTGTGTGCTTTTGCTTTTTATGGCTCTCTGAGAGCAGCTACAAATCAGATAAATATGGTAGGCGAGGATAAGGTTGCAGCTCTGCTGCTCCCCAGGTGCAACCATGCTGGGAGCCCGGGGAGAGCATGAGGTGCCTCACGCAGGGACCTTTGTCAGCTGAAAAATGCAGACGCTGCTTTTTAGATAAGGAGAAATAAAAGCAGCGACGCTGGCTGAGACCCTTCTCCCTCACCTCCGCACCAGGTCCTGTCTTGGCTCAACCCCATGATTTAAAGTTAAAAATCTTTGCAGGTCTGCGCTCTGCAGAGGAGCTCTTCCAGAGGCACTGGTTCCTCCCCGTGCCGTGCTGACCCCAGACACAGAGGCGTCCCCCTGTTCCTGTGTGGGATGTCCATCCCCTCCTGCCTCTGTCTTGTCCCCGTTCTCACCAGGCAGAGGTGATGGTTCCCTGTCCCCCTTGGTCCCCTTTGCAGCAGCACCGGCTGAGGGACACGGTGCCCTGGGCTGTCGGGTGCTGGCTGCAGGAGGATGGACCCCACTGGGGAGCAGCGGTTGATGGCCATCGGGGCTGGGAGTGTGGCAGCATAAGTGAGGAGCAAAAGGCCGGCGCGGGCACCGAGACCACCGACCAACCTCTGCTGTGTTTGCCTCCTGCCCAGGGCTCCCACGGCTGCCGGCAGCCCCTGCCGAGGGGGCTCAACCTGCGGGGCCAGGGCTCCCTGGAGCAGGAGCGGCGCTGGAAGCAGTACCTGGAGGACGAGCGGATCGCGCTCTTCCTGCAGAACGAAGAGTTCATGAAGGAGCTCCAGAGGAACCGGGATTTCCTCCTCGCCCTGGAGAGAGGTGAGAAGCGCCTTCAGAAACCTCTGCCTCCACTTTTTGGGTGTGTGTTCCCGTTGTGATGCCGAGCACCGGCAGCATCGCCCTGCCCATGGCATCGTGGCTTGTGCCAAAGCAGAGCCAGCGCAGGATGTGGCCAAGCTGGTGGTGGGTGCTCTGACCTGCTGACACCCAGCAGGGGGCTGCTCCTGGTGCTCAGCCTCCTGCCGTGAGGCTCTCATGCCCCTGCCCACTTCTCTGGCATGTCTCTGGCAAAGCCCAGCAAAATCCATAGCAGGGAGCCTCGGAAGTGCCCTCCTGACTGTGTGCCCTCCCCAGGAGCTGGTATGGCCAGAACTGGAGAATGGTTTTGCCATGCTTGCACCTTCCCTGTCACCAAGCTCCTTCCCAGTGAGCCAGCAGCTGGCTGCTCGCCCAGTGCTGCAGGGAGGACTCGAGAGCGTGGGTGGTTTTGCTGTCACAGAGCAAAGCGCTGCTGTTCCCTTCCCTCGTGCTGCCACCGGCTCCAAGCCCCCTGGCCAAGGAGCTGTCTTCCTCGAAGGTCTGGCTGGTGGTTTGCACCCTTACAGCAGGGCTCACACCCGGCTGCCACGGCTGGAAAACCACCAGTATGGTTGCTGCGTGCTTGTGGTTGCTCTGTGGCGCTTGGGCTCCCACCAGAGTGCTTGTGGTTGCCCTGCTGAAGTGAAGCCTGAGCTGCCTCCCTGCCCATCAGCCTGTCCCTCTGCAGGATCAGGGAGCGGAGCCGCGTGCGCTGCCTCCAGGGTCTGATCGAGCGGGGCTTTTTGTTTTTCAGATCGATTGAAATACGAGTCAAAAAAATCCAAGTCAACCAGTGTTGCTGTCAGCAACGACTTTGGTTTCTCCTCCGTAATATCAGGTAACTTGCAAGATGCACGTGAGCATGGCTTCTTGGCAGCGGGATGCTCCACAGCTCTGGTATTCCCAACCCTCCAAAGTGGCTGTGGGGGCAGGAAACTGGCCGAATCTCCCCAGTGCAGGAGAGGAGCTGGTGGGTGATGGGGGTGGGTGCTGCTGCCCTCCCAATGTGGAGGTGCTCCTGCATCCTGCCTCTATCCAGCCCTGGGATCCAGCCGGGATCCAGTTCCCAGGGGAGACAAAGCCCTCTCTTGTCTTGTCTGGAATGGAAGATTGTGCCTGGGAGGCATAATGACTGTTCCCTGGTAATCCTGATTAACCTCGGGAGCGGAGCAGCTGCCGGGAGTCAGAATTAGAGCTGGTGTCTGTCGATGGCTCCGTGCGAGGGCGGGTGAGACGCAGCGGCTGGGTGGTTGTGGCAGAGCTCTGGCTCGGCACACGGTGCTTCAGGGACACCCAGGTCTGGAGTGGGCACGAGGACATGGCTGTTGGAGTCTCTGGTACACCTGACCAAGTCACTGGGCTGCCTGAAATTCTGCTCCTGATATGGTGGCCCTACCTTCCTGGATACTGAGCATGGCACGGGCACGATCTTGGATTGCATTCAGAAGAGTGTGGCCAGCAGGTCAGGGAGGTTCTCCTCCCCTTCTGCTCTGCCCTCGAGAGGCCACCTCTGGAGTATTGGGTCCAGTGCTGGGCTCCCCAGTTCAAGAGAGACAAAGAGGTACTGGAGAGAGTCCACCAGAGGCTACAGAGATGCTGAGGGAGCATCTCTGTGCCCAGGAAAGGCTGAGAGCCCTGGGGTTGTTAGGCTGGAGAAGAGAAGCCTCAGAGGGGATCTGATCAATGCTGGGCAGGGGCAAGAAGATGAGGCCAGACTCTTGTCAGTGGTGCCCAGTGAGGGACAACAGGCACCAAGTGGAACCCAGGAGGTTCCATCTGAGCAGGAGGAGAAACTTGTTTGGTGTGAGGGTGTCAGAGCCTGGCCCAGGCTGCTCAGAGAGGTTGTGGAGTCTCCTTCTCTGGAGAGATTCCAAAGGTGCCTGGACACGATCCTGGGCCCCCTGCTCTGGGTGAGCTGCTGGAGCAGGGGGGTTGGACAGGATGATCTTTAGACGTCCCTTCCATCCACCTTAGCAATTTGTTCAACTAGCTTAGGTATGAGTGATATCATTAGCCACTCTTGGCCTTTTTCCCTCTGTTCACCACCAGCCTGGTCTTCCCAGAACGAGGCTAGAAGCTGAAAAGGCAGAAGCCCTTGAAGAAGCTCTGAGAAAGTACATCCGCATCAAACACACATCCCAGGCTCTTTGCTTAATGGACAAAGACTTGTTTTCACTACATTAGCACCAAGGAAACAAACACCACTGTCTCAGGAGAGGGTGAGCTGAACCATGTTCTCCCCTGTGCAGCTCAGCTCTGACTAAGCTCATGTCCCAGGACAAGACAGGATGGACGCAGCTGGAGTCTCAGAGCAGATGTCATCAATTAGAAACACCAACTTTGTTGAGATCCCACCTTGAGCACTGTGTCCAGCTCTGGAGCCCCCAATACAAGAGGGATGTCGATCTATTGGAGTGGGTCCAGAAGAGGCCATGAAGATGACCCCAGGGCTGGAGCATCTCTGCTATGAAGACAGGCTGAGAGAGTTGGGCTTGTTCAGCCTGGAGAACAGAAGGCTCCAGGGAGACTTTTTTGCGGCCTTTCAGTATCTGAATGGGGCCTACAGAAAAGCTGGAGAGGGACTTTTTCCAAGGGCTTGTAGTGACAGGACAAGGGGTGATGGGTTCAAACTGGAAGAGGAGAGATTTACGTTAGAAATTAGGACAAAGTTCTTCACGATGATGGTGGTGAGACACTGGCACAGGCTGCCCAGGGAGGTTGTAGATGCTCCATCACTGGATGAGTTCAAGGCCAGGCTGGGGCTTGGAGCAACCTGGTCTAGTGGGAGGTGTCCCTGCCCATGGCAGGGGGTTGGAACTGGATGATCTTTAAGTTCCTTCCAACTCAAACCGTTCTGTGATTCTATGAACATCCCTTGACTTCTGATCTGACCAGACCTGACCTGGGTATCGCTGAAGAGAAACTGGATGCTCTCCATGCTAGCCGCGACAGTCCTCTGACAGGCGATCAAGCAGGTAGAACGTTATCCTCATACATTTAAAACCCACCTTATTCCAGTATGGTTGTCTCCCTGATCTCTGATGTTTTGATAACTCCACATGGCAGAGACCTGGAGCAGACCATCCTTATGGGAGAAGAACAGAGGTGATGGGAGGGAGGAGGATCACACATGCCCATCCCTGGGCTGTAAAAGGTAAGTTTGGTCGGTGGAACAAAGTTTCCTCCGTTCAGTTCTGCTTGGAGGCTACATCCCACCCCATGATCCAAACACTGGTTCCAAGTCTGGAAAAGCCACGTGATATTAATCTGTGCTCTGCATGTGCTAACAGGAGGGACCAACATAACCAGCACCTGCCCCGTGAATCTGCACTTGTCAGGTGAAGAAGACAGCAACTGACTTCATCCAAAAATGGAGGAGGTCCCATAGGAACACCACCATTATCCAGGAAGGCCAAACAAGCAATGGCATTGGTAAGCCCCTCTGAGATGTCCCACCACAGTGACCAAACAGGTACTGACCTCAGACATCTGCGGGAAGAGACTGATGGCCAAGGGGAGGGCCAGGCCAAAGGCAGCGAGGCACACAAGGCTTTGGACTGGGAGAATCATCCGGGGACGGGACCTCAGGAGTGATGTTCTGAAAAGGAAAGGCTTCGTTAGACCACTTCATAGACAAGGTGAGTGCATGTCATGATCAGAACGGACACTGGTGTTCACCTAGGCCCACTGGTCTCCCTCTCCCTAACTGCTCTACATTCCTTCTTGGTAAGTCATCAACAAGTTCACTGCAGAAGATCCTTGTCCTGCACACTGTGCTTTGGGATCTCCCGGGTTTACGCTGCCCACACCAACCAAGTGGTCACTTCTCCTAAACTAAAACAGGATCATCTCACACACACTTCCTCCATTTCAAACTATCTCACGCTGGAGCACCCTTCACACGAGGTGACCTGGCTGCATGCAGGTGTCACCTGCATTAAAGCTTTGGAGGCCATGTTAAGTGAGCAGAAGGAAATGAGGTTCTTGACTTTGTCAGTCAAACTTGATGATACCTTAATCTGTTAAAAATCAAACATCTGTGGATGGGTGATGAGGATGATTTAGTACTTGCCCTCCCCAGGGGATATTTATGAGTTCAAGCCTTGTTAACCTGAAGATACATGCAAGGTCAGGTTCTGATAATGACCCATTAGGTGACCCTTCCAATGCAATTAACACTGAAGGAGACATCATTTAGCTGCTCAAAAATGGCATTTTAAGTCTATTCCAGGATACAGGACCTCAGGGAGTTTACAAATGTTAAGGGAAAAATAGAATTCCTGAGGGCTTTGCTCTGGACCTATCTACCCCAAAAGGACACCCATCCTTCCACATTTTTCCAGCAATCTGGAACAACTGGAACTATAAACCAGCAGCTTGATAGTGAGTTTGGGTTGAGAATTCAGTGGATACTAGCAATATGGAGAGTCAGCAGATGTGCTGCTGGGCCATCAGCTACAGCCTTAACCCAACATGAGTCTCTCCTCTGTCCATCCTGCTCTTGAGGATTCTGATGCCTCAGGGTGTCCTGCCATCAAAAATGAGCAGACACTTCCTAGTTAAGGCTTTTCCACAGGGGTGATGATACACGAGCTCTCCCGAAGTCAAGGAAGGTACAACCAGATTGCACTAACGGCTGAACACCACTGTGGTTACCATCACCAGGGTTTTAAAAAGCATTTGATGATACCAGACTGGGGGGACTGGCTGACACACCAGAGCTCCGCTGCCATTCAGTGAGACCTGGACAGGCTGGAGGGAACCTCATGAAGTTCAACAAGGGCAAGTGTGGGGTCCTGCCCCTGGGGAGGAATAACCCCCTGCACCAGTACAGGGGAGGGGTGACTTGCTGGGAAGCAGCTCCACAGAGAAGAACTTGGCAGTGCTGGGGCACAGCAAGTTGCCATGAGCCAGAAATGTGCCCTCATGTCCAAGAAGGCCAATGGTCTCCTGGGGTGCATGAAGAAGAGTGTGGCCAGCAGCTGAGAGAAGTTTTCCTCCCCCTCTACTCTGCCCCACTGAGGCCACCTTGGGAGTATTGGGGCAAGTTCTGGGCTCCCCAGGTCAAGAGAGACAAGGAACTACTGGAGAGAGTCCAGTGGAGGCTGTGGAGATGCTGAGGGGCCTGGAGCATCTCTGTGCTGGGGAAAGGCTGAGAGCCCTGGGGCTGCTGAGCTGCACAAGAGAAGCCTCAGAGGGGATCTGCTCAATGCTGAGCAAGA
>JAVSBS010023220.1:0-18623 GCA_033124195.1 Coracias cyanogaster
CAGCAGCAGGCACCAGGGCCCGGCCCACCTCATCCCGGCGGCGCGGCGGGCCGAGGGGCGCGGGCTGCCCCGGCGGCTGTGGCGGTGCTCGGGCTGGCCCCGGCCGCCCGCGCCGTCCCACCTCAGCGCCGTGCCCGCGCCCACGGCCCTCCCCCGGGCCTGCCAGAGGAAGCGTGTCGGGAGCTGGGGTTGATCTCGGCATCCTCCGTTTGTTGGAGGGCGGGTGACACGCAGCTCCCTGCGTAGCCAGGAAGCCGTCGCCCTGCCCGGCGGGCGGGTGGCCAGCCTCGGGGGAGCACGGGGGTGGAAAATCCCGGTTCCTGCTCTGCTGTCGGAGGGGCAGGAGGATGGCGAGGCCCGGAGCTGCAGTGGCGGGGCCAGTGTCAGGCTTGTGTCCAGGAGGCGCCAGGGCTGAGCTTGCCAGCCTGTAGCACAGCACTTCCAGGAGAAGAATAGGCCGGCTTCAGTGACCTCTTCCTTGGAAGGTTTCTGGGCAAGCTGTACACCCAAACTCCTTGGCTCCCAAGACACAGGCTAGCTTCACACTCAGAAAAACTGATTCAGTTCAGCGTTTCAAGCAAGTAGGTTGTTCTTAAATGAACTGTTCCACTGCAACTGTTCCTCTGTAGGCAGTCTGTGTGTCACCTCTCACCTTACTGCTGTACCTCACATGTATGTTCAGATACTGACAGCACATACCCGAGTCTCTTCCCCAGGCACAAAACTACACGCATATATACGCATTTCATTTTCCAGCTTTCACTTTGGAAGAAGCCCTGTTGATGTTTCCAGTTTCCCTAGTGTTTGAATATGTAGAAAAAGTGAAGAAAAGAGCAGAAAACTGTTCAGAATTTAGAAAAAGTAAGGTTCATCAGTAGTTGCAGTCTGTGGAGGGGGCCTCTACAGTCTTGGATCGAGGCTCCAAGTGGACTTAGTCCTGCACAAAGTGCTCTTACTTCTCCAGTACACTAGTAGGCTCTGCATCTGTTCAGCCCTTTTTCAAGAATTTGAATTTAAGAATTTAACTTCTCTTCAGAGGGAATAAAAGTCCCATTCAGCCAGCTTTGACCGACCTACACAGATCTCATTGACTCTAGGCCTACACCGAGACAGAATTAATTTTCTCTGGACACATCAAAGAATTAGAAAGACATATGTACAGACACACTGTGTGATGAAGCTCTGAAGCACACAGCGTAATTTCATGATGGATTCTGAATGTTCAGTACATTTTTTAGGTTTTCGGAATGGAAAGTGTCTTGATGGACAAAGCTTCTGCCGCCAATGCATTGCCAGAACTGCAGTAAACCACACTGAAGCAAAACCGAAAGCTTATAGAGTTACACTCCTCCACTCACCCTAGACCCTGTGTCCTAGGCAGCAGAGAATGCCGGAATCACACAGTGGTCTTTATTCACAAAACTCCTCTTTTTTTATTAACAGAAAAAGGGAGAAGGGTAAAGAGGAAAAATACCACACAGTTTCTGTACAAAGTACAGCTGCAATACCTCGTATATCTCCTATGTATGGTATGTGTTAGACAACGTGCAAGCCATTGCTGGTTTTGTCTGCCTTCTCTCTGAATACCTGATGACAAGAAGCTGCAGCTTGATGGGAGCTGCTTCTAACCTTCCTCTTCTGACAATATTTTGGATACCTTTGTTTCCTAGCTGAACACAGAGGTCGCAATAAAGCAAAAAATAAGATACCAAAAAAAGACTACATTCTGGTTTCCCATATTGGTGAATTATCAATAGTTAACTTTCCTACCCTCACATAAAGTAGATTTTCAATCATTGTTTATGGCTTTTCAAGTGTTCCAGTACTTAAAAGGTAGCTACAGAGAAGATGAGAGTTCTCTCTTTACAAGGAGTCACATGGGAAAGACAAGGCACAATGGGTACAAGCTGCACCAGGAGAAGCTTTAGCTCTATATATGAAAGAAATTTTTTACACTAAAAACAATCATTATCTGGAACAACCTCTCCAGGGGTGTGATAGAGATCATGGTGTGATCATGGGAGGTTTTCAAGATGCGATTGGATAAGTTCATCTAGGCTCCCTTTCCCATGAAAGGTTGGACCACATGGTCTTTTCAAGGTCCCTTCCAACCTGGACTGTTGTATGATCCCATGAGTCCACAATAAGTAGAATGCTTTAGATACTTATTTCAGATCTATATAAAAATACAAAAATTAAAGATCAGCCTCTCCACAAAATATGCATCTATCTGTTCTTTCATTTTTTGCTTTGGGGAAACATCTTGCTAAGTGCTTGTACAGCCCCACTGGATATCACATACACAGAAATTCTGCTTAGCACAGTTGTGAGAGCTAACAAAGCAGCATTCTGAAATACATGAAATAGAAAAGGTTAATTAGGGGTGAACTGAGTTCACACATTCATAACAGTTTTTAGGCAGATCCTTACATTGTGATGGTTTCTTGTTTCTCAGCAAAAATGATACTACATCACATACTGCCTATATTCCTACAATTTTTGTATTCCAAGAGCTATTAAAATGCTTGGGTAAAAGTAATTCCATTAAATTTTCTACATGCAACTGGGAATGTAATTAAATTTGTGTGCCAGTAGACTTAATTTAATGGAAAATAGGTTTTCATAACAAAACAAGAACCTGTTGGTTTAATTCTAGATGAAATTGGAATTTTGGTTAATCAAGGTGTAGACATGCTACAGCCACCAAAGTAAAAATCTATGGTATTGTAGCAACTGTGTTCTCAGAGCTCTTCTGCCTGCTGGAATTATCACTTGTGTTCATTCTTCTCCATGGTGAGTCAGGACAGAGGCACCAAACCATGTGCCTTTGCGGGTGAACATGGGGAGATCCTCGCTGTCTGCCTATGCTCCAAGCTGGAAAGATGTGGTTCAGTTTGCATTGGGAGGCTTTATCATCCAGCGTTCAGATCTCAGTTCTTCACTGGATCTAGCCTGCAATGTACTGAAACTGAATGAACCGTTCCTTTAGCCCTTTCATGTTCCTTGATTATGTACGAAAACTACACTTCTGTAAATACTTGTCAGCTTAGTATCTTGAGCCATTTTCCCCAAATTTGGTTGATGGGTCTGGGAGAGAGGAGAGGTTGCTACAGCTTTTCTACTGCTGGGGGATGCTGACAAGGCCTTGCCTCATATGCCCCTGCAATCCTACAGCTTTGGTTTGTTTTCTCTTTCAAAATTGAGTTCATTTATTACAGATGAACAGAAACTAACCTTTATAAATAGAAGAAATAGTATAGAAGTCCCAAAATTTCCATTTTATGCTTCAAAGCTAAGGCTCTGTCCCTGAGGAGGAGAATGCAGCTCAGTCTGTGAAAACATTTGGTCCCTTGCTTTTCTGCTTGGTTGTCAGTAAGGGCATGGTTTGACCCATCTGGGACGGCCTCTCTGACAGGTAATTGACGGGTATTACCAGCTCATTTTACACAAGCCATGACTTTAATTTCCAAGGCTATATTTGAACCAGCAATTTGGAAACAAGAGGTTAGCCACCAGTGCCCCAGGCAGTCCAGTTTCATTAGAGGAACCTGTACTGCACAGAAAGATGAAAACGCTGAATGCCAAAGCCAAAGGCTTTCACCAGAGGGAGTAGATATGGTAGCTGAATGTCTGCTTGATCTGCCTGCATACCTGCTCTTTTCTCCTGTGGCTGCCCCAAGACTCCTGCAAAATACTTAAAAAATAACAGGTCTGCTAGATCTCCAGGAAACAGCTCTTCCTCTGGTTTAGAACGTTCTCCTTGTTCCATTTTAAGTAAATAAAACATTTTCATTAAGTGTCTTCACGGGGCTTTTTCTGAAGACATCCATTCTTGAAAGGAAGGATTAGCTGCTCACACACAAATGTTGGGACCAGTCGGCATGTGAGACAACTAAACTTCTACATATAAAGATGACTTTATTATATGAATGTGAGTTATAAGACTAATTGATGTATAAATTGTTATATACCTGGTGTACTCAGTAGTAAAAGCCTTATTTAGCTGTAGTTGTTCCTTAGTCTTCTGCCTGTGAGATCTGAGCCTTTGAAAAAACAGTGACTTGCTTTAATTGTAATTTTACTAAGAGCTTTTTTCGTTTCTTTATGTCAATGTATCTGTCTTAGTATGTACATTTTGGCTAAGGAGTAATGAGAGAAGGTCTGAATTAATAAAGCTACTTTTCTCTTTTAGGGTGGATTCTTTCTTGTGTTTGACTGCTGGGGCTTAAGGGGTGTACTTGCATTAGATGTGGTCTCACAGAGAGCTACAATGTCCAGTTCCTATGAAGAGCTGTGTTTTGCTTCACAGAAGTGGATGGATGGTGCAATAAAAGAGATCTGCCTGGCTGCGAAGGGGGACAAGTAAAATGATGGCACTGCGATGCATAGGGCATGAGTCAGTTCACTAACTGGCTGGTGACACTTCTCATCCCCAAAGGGGATACAGGAAAATGTCTGGAAATGGATCTGTCTGCCCATTCTGCCACAAACTTGGAAGCAGTGTCTAATGGCAAAAGCAGCTACACTATCTCTTTTCTGCTAGCATGAAGGAAGAACCTGTGTAAGGTGCATCTCCCTTTATCACCTGTCCTGCACAGGTGAAGAAACCTATTGTGGTCTGTTGCATGATACAGATTTCTTCGGGGTTGGAAGCTTTGGAGAGGGAGTGAAAAAGGCAGAAGATCATAGTCTGGCAGCACTGCCTGTTTGCATGTCTCCAGCCTTTTAGCTTGCTGTAGCCTTGCGGAGTCTGCACCAGTTATCAGTGGAGAGGCTGCCTGGTACCTTGTGAGCTCACTCCTTCCCCCTCATCCCAACCAATATCGCTACTGAATCCACATGTCCTGCTGAATTTATCACAAGTAAAGTCAAAACATGTTCCCCACCTTTCAGGGCTCTGCGCAGAGACAGACAATAACTTAAAGAACCCAATGGAAACAGGTATTTTGAAAAAGTGAGAATCATTGTTTGGTAGCATGCCTCAAAAAATATGGGTTAAATCCTCCTGTTCTCACTCAGTGCTTCATGAAATAGATATCTATATTTAAGAAGTGGTTTATCAAATAATAAGACAGCCCTGCATTTTACATGTAAGTTAAGCAAAGAAAAATTTTTTATCACTAAAGGGTTATATTCTTTAAGAAAATATCTGTTAAAAATCAGACCCTCTTGAAGTCAGTGAGAACTGTCTCCTTTCAACAGTGCGCCAAGATTTCTCATTAATTTCCCTGCATTCAATCAAACAACTTGTAACAAGGAGTAAAAATGCCAGATGGAATGTGGCATGCTTTTGTTACTTTTCCAGGGAACAAGACAAAAACTGAAAGGAAGAATTTCTGTCTTATTGTAACAACTTGCATGATCATAAGAATTTAATTATTCATCTCTCAAAAGGACTACATAGATAATAAGGTTCACTTACACAGTTTGGAAAAGATAACCCAGCAGGGGTGATGCAAGTTCCTGTCTACTGTAGTAACAATTTCCAGTGACATTATCACATAGCTACAGGACTTTCTTAAAAATAAGGAATAATATTTAGTTGCTGTTGTGGACAGTGGTATATCTGTTACATTTCTGGCATGGACATAAAATATGACTACTGGTGACCTGCTGAAGGGACATTTTATAGATAGGCTACGTTGTCAAAACCAAGCAAATAAAAACACGTGTCGGTAGCATTACCCATTATGCTCCCATTAAAGCCTGTGCAGTTTAGGTGTGCCTGATTCTATTACTAATTTTGCAAGAAAATACTATATTCTGTTAACACTTCCATTCATCTTTAATGAGTTAAGACAGATTCCGATCCTGTAATTAGCTAGGGGAAATGAACTCCAGAACTTGCAAATTAAACACTTTAAATCTTTTCCAAAAATACTGTAGTCTATAAATATTTTTTATGCTCACTGTATCCCACTCTCCTTCCTTTTGTTAACTGGATAATTCATACCTAATCTGCCTCACCCTACATATTCCTCATATCTCCTGCATTAGTTAGCACTGTCTGGTTGCTGCGTTTGAACTTCATGCTGAGTATATGTTAGTGCAAGGGGATCCACAGAAGCTGGAGGTAGGTTATGGCCATATGTTACAGTTTGCAGTTAACAATGTCAAAAAAAGCAAACCCACTGAAATGCGTCATGGTTTGATCAGCCTTCCCTGCATCAATCATCTATTTTTTTCTGTACCTTGAATGACAAACACTCAGCAGAGGTCAGAACTTGACTGGTTTGATGTGTTTTAATGATCCATATGAAGTGTCCACATGCTGCAGAATCTGAGCTTTCAGTTGTGTGTATGTGTGTGTACCTGTATTCAGATGTTTGTATGTATATCTATAGAATAGAATGGAATGGAATAATAGAATAAGTGGGAGTGCAGCACAGGTTTAAGCTGAGGGAATGTGGAGCTGCAGTGCAGAATAATTAACAGGCAGGAAAAGAGGCAGTAGACACAGAAAGAAGGAAATGGGAAAAAATCAAAAGAAAAGACAGGACAAGTAAGATGATTCACTGGTGCCAAAGTACTAGAGTGGCAGAGGGAGCTGAGGGGCTGTGTCCCTGCTGCCGCTGCCCGGTGTGATACATGCACTGGTGTGTGAGGTGGTGCTGGTGACTGCATGCATGTTTGATCAGCCCCCACAGCAGTCTGATGCCAGGCAGTGCAGAGCTGTTAGCATGGAACAAAGGACAATGACAGCTAAAATAAAAGCCAGTTATGTCTTAAAGATAGCATGTGGTTCTTCAAATACCTCCCTTTAGGTAGCAGCAGGAGACCAGTTGTGTACTGAGGGAAGTCTCCAGCCCTAGAACTACTTTGTGCGTCAAAGGCCATCCTTAAAAGCATTATTGACAGAATGAGTTTGATACCTTCTTTATGCCATTTCCTCTCTGGTCCATAGGGATGCTGTCAACAGCCTGTGTAAACCATAGGTTTCAGAGGTCTGGGAAAATGTTGAGCGCAGTTCTGATGTTCTCCCGTTCTAGAAAATAGCAAGCAAAGGAGAAGAATGAGGCATTAATTTAGATTTACCTATACCATACTATAGGTTTCTAGTATTTTATCAGGTTTTGATCTAAATAAGAACATTTTTGGCAATTAATGAATTTTCATTTAAAGTGAGAAAGACCCACTTTTTTAGTAACTTCCTATAAAATCGTAATTATACAGCAAATTTCTGGGACTGGCAGACTTTTTGGGATGAGTCAAAATTTCCTAGGGAAATAAGGTAAAAATGAAAGGAAATCTAGTGGTAGAGAGGTGATTTAACTTCCTGGCCTTTTGCCCAGACTAGCCATTTCAGAGAGGGTCTTGAAGTATTTGAAAATGGGCAAGGGATACAGACTAGCAAGAATAAATTCAAGAGAGAGCAGCTGTGAGATGGAGAGGCAGCAGATGCTTGTCTACACAAGCAGTCCATTCAGAATGAAAAAAATAAAAGGAAGGAAGAATATTCTGAGCCTAGTGAAATAATTGTTGTCATGGAGGTTATGAGAGGTAAACATACCTTTTATAGAAATATTTATTGCCATTATTTTTGTAAGACTGGCCAGACTAAAAAGGTTTTAGTTCACTTTACTGATGCATTTTCCTCCTTTCCCTTTTTAAATAATGCCCTTTCTTGAAGCATTTCCTTCTCAAGAAAGTCAAATGCTTTAAATGTTCCTTATTGTTTGCTTGCAAGAGATAGAAGCAGGGACTTTAAATTAATTGTATGCAGCAGAAGCAGGAGAGGATTTTAGAGGATCTTGCTATGTGGCATGTGGCTTTTTTCCCTCTCCTGTTTATCATGGTAAAAAGGCCAATAGTGCTGTTCTTTGCACTTGTATCTTAAATTTGTGTACAGCAATATTTATTCTTGCTATCTTAAATGGCACTATATTCATAAAATTGTACTTAGGATCCTGAAATTTCACATGACATAAAAACCACAGGGAAGTCACCTTTATGCTCTGGGTGAAGTCCATTTTGAAAACGGGTAGGCTCAAGAAAGAAAAATAGTGTCTGCCTATGGATTTTCCCCACTATTGGGTGTGGGATATTCAGAACTGTTAGTCTGTGTCTAATTAAAACAGGAAAATTAAAATAGTATTTTAACTTTATTTTCTAGAAATGACTCATAGTCTAAGTAGTGGATATGTCTTACCTGCATTTCTTTCATGCCACAATTTAAATTAATTATACCTCTCTGTTATGACATAGGAGAATATAGTTTTTCAAAGTCTTAAAAATTAACATCTATCAATGCTAAAGGCATCAAAGACTAACTGTTCCCTCAAAGAATAAGAAACGCTTCTGCTTAGCAAACTTGTTTCAGAACATGCAGTCACATATTCCATGCATTAGCAATTATGCGTCCACGAGGTAGAATTGATCTACATTTTCATCCACAAGCAGATTTTGATATGATTATTGCTTTTTAATTTATGTATCATGGTTGTGTGTGAGGCCCTGGTTTCCTTGTCTTATTATTTCCATTAGACTGTATTACCATATAATATCAGCAAAGATAACAGTCCTTGTACTGCTGATATTAACAGCTCAGGGCTGCAGACATGTAAACATTGTGTGCCTCCTGTAGAGCTGTGCAGACTGACCCCCATCTGTTCTGCGGTGGGGCTGCGTATGTGAAAGGAAGAATGCACACGTGCAAATTGCATGCCCATGTGCAATGGGCATGCACATGCTCATTCTGCCCATACCTGAATATTTGTGACTATTTTGACCTGTAATATTCTGGGAATCCTTGAGAAAGGTACGCAATCTATTCATATGGCAAAATAAAGCCCTAGCTATTGTTTAGCTGAAGACAAAACCAATTAATATCCATATAATTATTTTTAAAATAAGCTATGAATAATAGGATGTGAAAACAAAAAGTAGCCTCCCTTCCTGGCATCATTTAGAGTGATGCCAGCCAGAGGCTGCCCTTGGAGGTTTTCACTGTGCAGAGACAGTCCATGAAGGGAGGAACTGTCATCCCTGTTCCACTGGTTTCAGATTGCAACCACCATACACTTTGTGTACTTTTATGTGGTATGAAAACACAGTCTCAGCAGTTTGTTCCTCGGTGCTCATCAGACACAGTGTAAGGGGAGGGATAGGCTAGAATCTGCAGAAATCTATTTTAGGTACCGATGAGCTCTACAGACAGGCCAAGTTCCCTGGGAGGTTGGTTCATACTCAATAGCATTTTCCCAGGTAGGGTATGCACTGGCAGCACGCATTGCATGCTGTTGCTTTAGCTGCCTGTCACTCAGGATGATAGCCTGCTATCCACCTGCACCACTTGGCACTTATGTTCAAAGGGCCTTGGTTTCATATTAGTTGAATAGAAAAGGTCAATAAGAGGTGAGAGACAATTGAATGTTAATAAATAATAAAAGAATGAGAGCTGCAAGTGTTTGATCCATCCCTGCTGATGTGATATTGATATGAACTAGAAGAGAAATGACGAACGCTTCCCCACCCAGAGGTCTAGAAATGCTTCTGATATGTGCCAGTAAAGATAAGAATCAGACCAAGAATATATTAGCAGATGCCACAGGGAATAAAACATAAACAACCTAAGAACAATAGTTACTCTGTGTCAGCTACAAGTAAGATACGCTTATTTGGCAGAGCACATTCTCCTTATGCCCTCTGCTTCCAGGCAGCCTGGGCACGCCGAAGAGACTTCTAGTGGGAGGAGAGGTCAGGTGCAAGGAGACTGCATAGGAGTAAGGTGGCAGGTTCACAGGACTGCAGAAGTACCCCCAGCATGGAGGGGTGGAAAGCAGGTTTGAAGGCAATGGATTTTCTCTACGCAGAATTTCCACCCTACATATATGCTCTCTGAGGGGTGTTTCCACCCATTTCCAATTCAAGAATGGATCTTCAAAGCCTCTGCTATGCTGTGATTTAGCCCTGTAGAGGCAACACTCCTATACACCCATTTATTTTCCTTTCTGTAAAGTTCTTTACATTTTCCCATTAGACACACGTGCAGCTTGACTTTACACTTGACTAGTCAAGAATTGTCCCTTCTGTATTATTCTTACTCTTTGGGTCTCAGTTGAATCAAATCAGCTAAACACACCTACTGCATATAGTCTTGCACAAAATGCAGTCAGATAGTAAAAGGATGGATAAGGGAAATTCTGTAGCCTGAAGTTTAGAGCATTTTTCATGACAAAGCAGAATTACTTCTGCTGCAATGATTTTTTTCTGTATTTATATCCCCTGAAAAAAATTTGCCAGGAGACACTGATATGAAAACCCATCTAAGATTTCCCCATCTCCTGAAGCGTGGGGTTTTGCTTCACATCCCTGTGCCACAGTCTGACAGCGGAAAGGTTTGAACATGCATCTCTGACATTCAAGTAAGCATATTAATCACTGAGCTGTCTTTTTTTTTTCTTCCCTTTTTCTTCTTTAGAGAGACTGACTACGTACCAGTTTTCTGATGCATTGGAAATCAGACAGTGGGGATTTGGCCTAACAAACCTCTTTTCCTTCCTTCTTCCCTGACAGAAAGGGCTTCAGTATGTCTCTGTCTTCAAACAAGCTAGGAACATGGTGCATTTGACAGAGATTGTTTCTCTGAAGTTGGTAGTGGATGAAGGCTGTCTACAATATTCAGACTGCATTACAAAGGATAGAGCCCTTGCAGAAGGATCTAGAGAAACAGTTTTTTTGCTGAAATGTTCTCTATTAGTCTTCTGCAACATCAGGATCAGGATGGCAATATTTGCTGCTGTAAAGCCAGTGAGAATCACTCACTTTTAAATGTATTGGCTTTAGTCTTACCCATGCTTTGTGCCAGTGTATGAAAAAGGGATTTTATTCTTTGGTGTTTAAATATATTTTAAAAAAAAAAGGGAAAAAAAAAACTTCAATAATTCCCAAAGAATTTCTATTTCAGTATAATAAAATTTAGTGGAATGAATATACTTAATCTTAGCTAAAATCTCAACATTATGTTTTAATAAAGATGCTGAAGTACTTGTGACTCCAAGCCACTGCTTACAATGGATGACATTTCCAAGGGAAACAGGAAGGGGGCTTAGCCAGCCTCCTTTGGTGGGAGACAAGCAAGGGAGACAGACAGATGAGATAAAGCTTCTGACTCTGAATACCCTTGCCAGACTGGCTGTATTAGTCACTACAAAAAGAATTTATCCCGTCCTTCTGACACTGTAAAGATTAGCTTACCAGTTTAATTATAATTGGTTGTGCAACATACACAGGGTTTTTTCCTTTTTTTTTTTTTTAATGTGAGGGGAGTATCCACAAGAAAAGCCTGTAAGAGCCACCAGATTTACAGTTTCTCTCAGGAATATAAATTAAACCGGATTAAGGAATCTCATAATAATTTAAATTACTTTCTTTCTAGGTCAAGTAAATGTTATGTGCAACATCCTTCCTTGAAAAGTAGGCTTTATATAGACCTTTAACTTTAGACTTTAAGTTTAAACTTGTATAGTCACACATATTAATTGCATATAGATATATGCAATCCCAGTTCAGAGGGGTGCTTGAATAAATTAATTGCTGATATTCTGGATTTATGGCAGCTGGACTAGAAGGCTGTGAAACGTTGCTCTCCTCATTCCCAAAGGGACTGAAATGCTTCTGCTCTTCAGTAGTCTTGTATGCTTGTCACCATGTTTCCCCTAATTTATTTCACTGTGTGTGACAAATGACCTCCTGAATACCAACGTGAAACTTGTAGTCCTAATTCAGGCCTACAAGGCCTGTAACAGGACAGGAAAATAAATGAGTTTGTAAGTCCTCTGTGTGGTTTTAATATTCTGGGGCTCACTCAGTTCGTGGTGTAAATTTCTACAGCTTCATAGCTTCTTCATTGTTCCTGACAGGCCCCCAAATTACACTGTGTCCAGGGAAACATAGCTGCATCACTGACAGACCTCTTGTACATCTAGGAGACAAGTAACATGTCTCAGCTTCCCCTGTCCCGCTCCTTATGTTTGCAAGTTAAAGCATTTGCAGATTGACTTAAGGGAAGCCTGAACTTGCGTTGCTCTGAGAAGTTACCATCTTCCATGCCCATCCTTCCCTTTGCCAAGTGCCCAGGGGCATTAACCTGAGAGGGAGGGCCAGGACAAATCAAAGGGTGCTGGTCTTCCCCCTGTTACATCCAGGTGTTCTATCTCCTGCCTTTCTTGGCCATTGCAGTGGTCACTAGTAAACCTGGACATGGCTACAGATGCACCTGGCACAGCCTGCTCTGTTCTGTGGCTCCTCTGTTAGTCACAACAGCCTTGCTCAGGGGATGGAAGCACTGTCCCATGTCTGTTTCAAGTTTCCATGTGCAATGTGTAATACATCCTCAAATGGTCAGGCACATGAGCATAAAATTAATCTTTGCAGGAGTAAAACTAAATTGCTGCAGTGCTGACAGAAAGTTTGTTTGTACAGTGAGCAGGCATGGGTAAAATCACTTATTTTTGAAGCCTGAATGGAGGAAGACAAATATTTTGGAGCCATGTACCATTCTTACTCTCTCTCTAGTGCTATATTTTGTAAGGTGACCTATTTGACTCTAGTTCATAATCCATGATGTGGTTTATAGATTATCCCTAATGCACATAAACAATAGATCCTCTGCCTGACTGCACAAGGTGTCCCTGTATATAAATTGTAGCACTTAACAACCCTCTGTGCCTGAAAATCAGGGTAAGGGGCTGAGTAAGAAGGGATCATGGCAAAACAATGCTTGAAAGCTGAACTAAAGTGGTCTACCCAAGTATGTACACATGCGAACAACTGTATAAATATGCATACATGGAAAAGAAAATTTTTACTCCCATTTAAAGCAGTGCAAATTTTGCCCCTAGAGCTAGAATGCCACCCAAAACACATCAGAAAGTATAAATTAATGATTTCTGGAAAAGACATTGAAATGGAAATGTCAAAATTAATTTTCTTCAAAAAGATAAAACAGTATTTCTATTTCAGAAGAATGCATTTTTAAAAGATCTATTTTAATTTGACATTGTCTTGTTACTACCCACAGCAGAAGTGAAAAGTAGCTATTAGCCAGTGACAGAGAAGTAGGTTACTGACATTACTGAGGCATTAGTATTCCAGCATGCCTGACACTAAGCCTGATTTCTGTTCTTAAGATAAAAAGATTTGATACGGTTCTGTAGAGTAACAGGGAACTTTCCTATTATCTTCAGATTATGAGCATATGCAGATTGTAAGCATTTTTTTAAAAAAAAATTTACACAGTCTGGAGAGAGGCTGGTACAGAGTAGTGATGATAGCCTAAGATTCTTCTCTGCTTCATTGCCCTAATGCTGTAATTCTTAAATTGAATAGCTTCAGGATGTCCCACCCATGTCTAGGCAAGAAGTCTAGCCCAGTTCTCATCCCAGCAGTCATCTGGCTGGTAATGGCTAAAGCCTTGATGACTGTGGAGCAGTATGCACTATAGTTACCCATGATGTATAAACTCTGCAGAAAAAAGCAAGCAGTTATTTGTCCAGCACTATCTGCTTGGTGCATACCTTGAAAAGAAAGTATAAATAAAGAAAACAGTCAAGAGTTGAATTTATTATCTTGATCTTGTATGGATCAGCCCTAGGCAGGACTGAATGGCAGTGAAGTCAGTATTCACAAATAGAGCAGAAACAAAGGTTCAGAGTATAAGCTGTTTAGTTTGTTCTTTGTTTGCAATTCTAGTGAATACAAAATTAAAACATTAAGCAGCTGCCACCTCCTGTTTATGGCTTAGAACAAAAGCCCAGCAAAGCCCAGAATTTTACATAGAACCACATCAAAACCGTAATTCAAGCCTGTACTGATCTGAACAAAACTCACTCCTTCCCCAAAATAGTGAGGCAAATGGGGCAAATTTTACTTCCAGGTTTTCTGTTGCCTTTGTAGGTCATGTGTACTGATAGCACCATGAACATTTTGGTTTATCTCCTCTCTCCATAGCACAGGCTGAAATTGTTAGCAGAATCATCATTGATACATATTAGTATTCTCCTTGAGGAACAAATTCTCTCACAACCTTGTTGTCCATTTGCCATACTATTTGTCATTTCGTTTTTAAATTAACAGAATTTCTGCAGGGGTTCAGGTCAATCACTACAAGATCGATGCGATCAAGTGAAAGCCGTTTATTTAGTAAAGCATTGCTCTTTTATAATCTCTTTGGCATAGCACACAGTACAAGCTATTCCGCTATTGGTTACATTGTGCATATCATGTACCTAGCAACAATTTCTAATTGGTAGCACATATTCTTCAAGCTCTTGCACCTGCAACTTAGCTCAGCCCCTACATTTACAGACAGCGTCTGGGAATCGTTTGCGATTAGCCTTCTTTCTCTTTTATGGCCTTGGCCGATGTCCTTCAGGCTCAGGCCTTATCTGCAAAAGCTCAACTTCAAAGCCACAGCTGCAAAGGCTGGATTGCTCACGCTTCATGAGAAATTCCTCTACATGTTTTCAGTGAAGGAAACTGTGTAGCCACTACCAAGAAACATGGATTGCAACTGGTGCATCAGCAACAATGGTGAAATCATGTCCTCTAACTGAACTTTGCTCATTATACTACTAAAAATCATGCCCATAGGTCAAGAAGACCCTTGCCCAGGTGAAGACTACTCCCGTGAGCGTGCGTTCTGTTATCTTTTTTACTGTATCTTTAAATGCAAAGTGAGATTTTTAATTCCATCAAAATATGACAAATGTATGACTGGAGTCACTCAAGCTCCACCTAAAAGTAAGGAAACACTATAAGATGTGTTGAATTGAAGAAGAAATTGGGAGAAGACTTCCATTGAAATTTCTGGGATCAGTCAACAGGCTGAACCTATCCTCCTTCTGCTATAGGGACGCTTATTTGGATAAAAACCCCGGGTTATGCATGCTTAAGTACTAAATATTAGGCTAGCTACTAAAGATTATTAATACCTAGGTTTGTTAAATTATATTTTATATAATTTATTTACACAGTCAGTCACCATCATCGGTATCCTTGAATCTGTATTTGTCACAAGTATATATAATAAAGTGCATTAGTTATAAAGGTTTCTGGAAACTTTGATTTTGAGACATAAAGGATACTGTCTAAGTGTTGCTGCTTGTAAAGACAGTCACCTTCCAATCTAATGAACTGTCAGCAGGGATCTGTTTTCCAGTGATGCTGTTAGTTCACCTAACAGGCTGGGCAGATTGTAAAGGGTCTGAGGAGATCCCCCTCCTCCTTAACTAGAGTGTGGCAGGTAAGTCGGGCACAAGGGTCCTGTTTCTCTCTCTCTCTTTCCTGTGAAAATTAATTGATACTAGCAGGCTGGACAAGATTGAAAAGGGTCTGAGGTGATCCCCTCTCTCTGTCTCTTTTTCGTGACAGTTGCATACAAGGCCACACACTTGCAACCAATTACTCTAACTATAGTAAAATAAGAACACAAGAGAAGGTAGCAGACAGCATTGTTGTGCACTCATATGGATGGCCCCAGCTCTTTACCAGGCCTGGAGCAGAGGCCTGAGAACTAAAGATTTGCAAGCTCTCTGCAACTTTACAGATCTTCACAAGGGACACTAACAGAGGATCTATAACAGGCTTTCTCTCAGTTCACATTAGCCTTTTTATTTTACTTCTCTTGAAAACAACTGCCTTCAGTGTCAGCTAAGGAAAGTAAACAAAAAGTGCTGAAAAGAGGACTATTTTACTGAAGCATGCAAATGCCTAGGAAGTTGTTGCGGTTTAAACATAACAGGACAGAAGACTTATAAAAAGTTATGAAATTTGTCTCCTCCCTCCATTTGCTCATTAACATATCAGAAAATCATAAAAAAGGCTTGTACTTTAAAAATATTTGATACCAAAATATCTGTTCTTAACTTGTACAGGTCAGGCTAGGTAGAGAGAAGGAAAACATAGCCTCAGACTGCTTTTGGATCCTGCAGCCCTTACTAAATTAGTACAAAATAACACTGCCACTAATGAGTACTCATCATGGCACTGCTACACAGTGGGCACAGTGCTAGAAAATCCTAGAAGTCCTTCTAAATTAGGTTTTGGAACCTTCCTGACAGGAAGATTTAATTAGTAGTATTAATAATATCAGAGGTCTCTGCCTTTGAATGTTTTCCAATTATCCTAAATAAATACTTAGCATAAGGTTCTTCAGGATTTCCAAGCAGGGGAAATAATGTTTTCACATCTTTTTGCATTAGTAACAATTTATATACCCATTGGAAGAGGGAAAACTGGGATATTTTCCTGAAAGAGATTTTTTTTTTAACAAAGTTTTAAGCACTTCCAATGAGAAAGATGTGGAAAATGGGTAGTAGGATTTTGTGCAACCATTATATATAATAATAACATCTTATCATCCAGTTAGTCAAAAGACTACCAAGTTTCACTTTTACTATTCAACAATGGCAAAAACACTTCAAATTCTCACTGCTCTGGTATCTAACATCCTGATGTATTCTTTTTTTTTTCCCTTTCCATTTTTAGCCTTTAAGGCTGGCAATGCTAGATTAATTCACATTTAAAAGTAGTTCTCTGTAGACTTCAAAAAGTGCAGATTTTTTTTCAGCTCAGCACAAATTTCTACCAACTGATACTTTACCAGGAGATTTTCTTTGATCATTTTGTTGCATAACATAACTCTGTTCCTATCATTCATCTCAGTACCATACCTTTTCTGTTCTCATACATGCCTCAGTTATTTGCTTTGTGGCTCTAGGAAGAATTAATCTGTGATTAAAAATATTACAAACAGTTGCATCAGGGAATTAGGGTCACTTTTAAATATAAAGATCCAAATTGTCTTAGCAAATACAGAAATACAAATAAGCTATCATTTAACCAGCTCAAAGGCAACTTTAGTTTTCAAATTAGGATAAAAATGGATAACATGAAAATATTTGCACTTCATACATTATGCACCAGATTAGCCTTCAGTGGTCAAATTATAAACATTTCAAAAGCATAAATACATAAAAAGAGACAAAATAGTATTGAAGCTTAGCATGGAGAAATGTGAAACAACCAATATTTCCTGGTAAAGCTTTCTAGAAACTGACAGTATTAATTTGGCCAGATAACTTTCAGAGGCACAATTATTTTTTTTCAGTGTAAATATCTCTGATGTCAGAGAGAAAAACCTCTCAGAAAAAAGCTGACTTTTGAGAAAGCATGTCTTAAGCTTCGCTCTTGGAACATATTATAATTTGCTTTGAAACATTGGGTGTATCACCTGGATGATACATCAAGGCAGGGAATTCTGAAAGGGTGAGTACATAAGCAAAACTTACGCTTAAAGATCAGTGTTTGCGTTTGTATGTACAATAGATGTAAAACAGATGTCTTAATACTTGAGCTACTCTTTTAAGTACAGGCATAAATCATTCTGTGCATGTAAAATGAGATATGTTCCAACAAGTCATACCTGTACAGAAAGACACACACAGACCTCACTGCTGTAATATTCTTCCTAGCTGCTTCTCTGCCACTGGGATGTCTCTACACCCTATCTGCGAAAACTGCTGTGCTGGGGTGGGGGGGGGGTAACTGCACACAGTCCCCGGGTAGAGGAGGGGTGGGAGGAGAGCATGCAGGGCTTGTCTTTCACTCTAAGCTGCAACAGCCCCACAGTCTCTGCATAGGTCTGATAACCACAGATACACACGAGCTGAGAGTGATTTTGTCTGTCTTGTGGTGAGAACTGACATGACCTATCATGAGAAAACACTATCTTATCTTTACCAACAAATAATGAAGTCTTACTAGGAGTTTTAGAAAGAAAGTGGCTAGAACTTGATAAATATTAATAATACCTGATTTCTTGTCAAGGGGAGCCTTACCAAGCAAGCCTGCAGCAGTGAAGAATGCCTTGGAGAGGACTTTGTTCCTACACATCTCCTAAGGCCTGTAAAAGGCCCAGGGAGACCTTCAAGGGACTACTCATGCCCTTACCAGAGCAGCAAGACACCACAGGATGGAGGCAGGAGACAGCACCACTGTTCTCAATGCTGACTTTTCTGCCTACCAGGGCAAGCAGCACCCATCAATGCCTGGCAGACTGTGACCACAACTGCCATGGTAGGTCACAACTTCCACAAATAAAAGACATGGAGAGGAGTTGCTCCCTCTTCTTGCTCTCCTCATTGCTGTTACATAAGTCTTAGAAGCAGACCACATGGCTGCAGAAGGTACTTCACTCATCTGAGTGTCTCATGGTGTCTCATTTTTGCTGTGAGCTTTGGCTATATATCACAAACAATCCTGCGCCATTGCCAGGACATAAGCAGAGTACCTGAGTGTACTGAGGGAGCTGGCGGAGGAACTTGCCAAGCTGCTCTCCATCATTATCAGCAATCTTGGCTAACAGGTGAGATCCTGGATGACTGGAAACTTGTTGATGTGATGCCCACCTACAAAAAAGGGCAGGAAGGAGGGTCAGGGGAACTACAGGCCTGTCAGCCTGAACTTGGTACCAGGGAAGATTAAGGAGAGGTTCATCTTGGATGCACTTACAGGGCAAGTACAGCACAACTGGACGATCAGGCCCCCACCAGCATGGGTTCATGAAGGGCAAGTCCTGTTTGACCAACTTGGTCTCCTTCTATGACCAGGCGACCTGCCTA
>JAVSBS010023227.1:0-24221 GCA_033124195.1 Coracias cyanogaster
GGGCACCCGCGGCCGTCGCCGCGCCCCGGGAGAGGTTTCGCCGCCACGACCCCCTGACACCGCCGGCGCTGCCGGCTGGGTGCCGGCGTGTGCTGCTCGGAACATCTGCGCATCCCCTCATCCTTGCAGCGGGTCTGTCACGGTTTGCTCGGGTGTCGGGGATCGCGACATCCAGGAGACAAAAAGCTGAGCCGTGACTCCCCGCGCTGGGACCTGCTCCTCATCAGGCTCCTCTGCACGTGGACCCAGGGGTGTGGAAACTCTGTTTCCAGTCAGCTGGACTCCGGCCCTGCCCGCGCCGCTTGCCAGGCGGTGCGAGCTCAGGAGAAGCTGGGCTCCGAACGCCTGAGCCGCTCGGCAGCGGCCCGAGCCCGCAGCGCCGTGTGCGGGAGGGCCCGGCGGCCTGCGGCGGGACCGCGCCTCGGAACCCCGCAGGAATTATTGCACCGCTGCGTACGAGATCTGCCGAGGACAGAAAGATGGGCGGGATATAAATAAATACGGCAGCCGGTCTCAGAGGGATCCGAACGGCCGCGCTGGGGCGCCGAGCGGCCGCCGGCCCGGCCCTTCCCCGCGGCCGTCACTGCGGCCGGGAGGCCTGGGCGCGGGCTGGGCCCTGGCAGGAAAGCCTCGCCACGCCAGCACTGCTGCGCCGAAACTAGCGCGTTCCCGCCCGCACACAGCCGGGGCTGGCGGCCGTGTGCCGAGAGGGGATAGCGCTGAACGGAGCTGTGGCTGAAGCACCCGCAGAACGCCCTTCCCAGCTCCTCTATCCCTGTTCTCCAAGATACTGAAGAGTTAGGGAAGAGAATCGCAAAAACGATCTGAAGGCTGAAGATGATACCGATTTAGAAGGTTGAAATACTCAGTTCCTCAAAGAGATGGCTTAGAAGGGAGTTTATGGGAAAGAAAATGAGGTCCCGGCATCTTTACTTCGGTGCGCCTGAGGCCCGAGCTATCCGGGGTAACCCCGATGAGCGGTACTGAAGTAGCCACCACGGAACATGAGCTGGGGTTTTACCTCTAGGTAACCACCTCACATTAATGGGTCTAGTGTTAGAGTGGGGGGGTTTCAAGTATTAAGACTGAGGTTTAGCGGAAATGGTTTGAGCGCTGTCACCATGAGTACAGCCGTTGGTAAGGTAGCAGAAATACTCACCGGGTGTGTTTGTCTCCCAGCCTCACAGTGTTTGCCTCTTCCACCGCAGACGTCCAGTGGTCCAGCTGCTCCTCACACAGAGGCCAAGGTGCTTAGCTTCCCTCCACCTAATTTCTACAGTAGAGTTTCACATAACTAATTAAAAAATGAATCCTCCTCACACCAATACGGGAAAGTGTACCGACAATCCAAAATACATTTATAAATACTAGTAAGGGTTAGCTGGGCAAACTATAATTTATTTTCATATGTAATTCATCACAAAAAACCAAATCTGACTTTAACTGCAACTATTACAGTGCCAGGATACGCTAGAACATTTCCTATGCTATGCGTGCATTTCACAGCGGTCTCTCAGTGAGTCTGTACAGGGAACAGAAGAGAACCCATACGTGTGTTCACAAACACATCACACGCTTACACATGAGGAGCGCATCCTCTCCAGAACATTCTCCTTGCATGGGATTGCAGGAGCAGAGTAACATGGAGCTGGAGCCTCTCCGGGTCACAGCAGAACACCACGCTGCTTTCACTGTGACTTGCCCCAAAACCAGGGCAGGATGCTGGGTGAGACCCGGCCAACACCTTTTCTTTCTTCCAGTGGAGAATCCTCTTCACCACTCTCTCTTCCCTCCATTTGCCTATGTGATGAGGCATACGTCTGGAAAGAGAGGAGGAAGTGTCTTTGTTCTGGCAGCCTTCATGGTTTTGTCTTTTGTCTCCGAAACCTGAGACAAAAAACTGAGCTATGACTCCACCGTTCTGGGATTATTCCTCATCAGGTCCAGTGCTCACTCTCCCTTCCTCTGCACATGAACCCAGAAGCTTGGAAACAGTATTTACAGTCAGCTGAGTTTTGGTCCTGCAGTTCCACAGGAAAGCTCAGAATCAAAGTGTTTTTAACTAGGACTTGATTTTAGTGCTTCCCTATTTGCCTCAGTAGAGCAGTGCTTTTGATACCATCAACATAAAGATTTCTGCTTTCATCAGTAGCTTCCTTTAGGGAGGCATTTAGCCCACAGCTCGTTTTCTGCTTCAACTCCTCTGCTCCTTCCTCGCATTTGTTCAGATGATTTGTCCATTCCCAGCCACTGGAATTCTTCAGCTCTTCCTTTTCTTTCTTCTCACAAAGGTTATGGCTGTCCTCAGTCTCACACTTACCATAGTAAGTAGTTTTAAAGCTAAAGCGTTTTCTTTTTTTGAAAACCATACCTTAGACCAAGCTGGAACAGAATGGTAGCAGACTTCTCCCTTTTTCTTGTTTTTAGCTCAGCTTCAGTGTTGTTGATGTTAACTTGGGCTTCTCATCTTAACCTACTACGTCAAGTCTTGGTTTTGGAGGGCTCCTTCAAAGAAGATTAACTTTGTAAATTTTAGGAGCTTCCTTTCAATGTTTCTACTTTCATCCTGTCAGATTCGTTCTCATACAAAATAATAATTTGGTAAAAAATTCTCGATTTACTGATTTTAAAAAAACTCATTCTATAACTAGCAGAATCAACACCACCTCATACCCAATAGCCTAGTGACTGTTGGATTTGCAGATGTCTAAGAAAAGGTGTTAAGTTCTGCTTTGGTTTGTGGTGCCCCCTCGGCTTAGTGGGAGAAGAGCAGGAGGGAGTCTCATCTTGGCTACCTGTTTTCAACCAACACCACTTCATGGACATGTCACTCTCAGTTGGTTTTACTTAAAATGAACGAACAGAGGGTGAGGAGGCAGGGGAACAGGTAGAGGTGTGCGCAGGGGGATTAGTTCCATACAGACCTGCTTTCCCTATGGAACCAGGCTGGGAGTTGGTCCCGTGGCTCTACAGGGCAACACGAGTGAAGCTCAATACCAGGTGACAAACACTACCTTTGTCAAACTCCTTTATGATCACGACATGCCCCAGCTGTGGCCTTGCTGTCCACAGCAGATTCTGTGCAGAGCCTCGGTATTTTCACTGGTAGCATCACAACTTAGCATGTTGATGTTTAATCTCTTACAGTGCTTGTTTGTCTACAGCTCCCAGGTGTAGATGCCACCTTGTTAAAGTGTTAATAGGGTAAGTAGTAAATATAACAACCAATTATATCCACTGAAATATTCCAAATGCTATTACATTTATTGCAACTGCTCCCATTAATAATTTCTTCCCTGGGCTCTTTTCTGTCTACTGTTTTCCAGCTGCTTCAATTCTTGTCCTTCCCTGTGCTTTGCTTCCATTCTTTCCACCTACTCCCAACTCCTTCCATTATGTACTTTTTAAAAAAAAATGCCAGAAACTGACCTCTGTGTAAGGTCTGGTCCTGCAGACAGCAGCTCGGAGAGCTTGGCACTAGCGCAGGCTGTTCTCTTGTCTGTTGGCAGCACGCTCCTGAAAGGTGCGGGGAGGTAGGGCCACAAATAAGCCTGATCCCTCATCATAGGAATTGCTGTTCCAAAGTTAAAGTGAAGGGGCCAGGAACTTACTCTGTGGACGCATACTTACACCTGATTTTCTGTTTAAGTATTACTTTTTTCGCTAGAACCCACAGAGCTTCATTACACAAAACCAGAAGCTGCTTAGGAAAGAAAGAGGTAAGAAGTTCATCTCCTGCTTTGCTACAGAAGCTGGACTGACAATGAACATGGAGGCTAAAGCAATTGTAAGTCAGAGGTAAAGTATTGCAAGAGTAGACCTAAGGTGCCCAGAAAGTTTTCTATTTCATCTGCAGATAAGCATTAATTCTTTATTTAACTTTTGCATGACTGCTTGGGGGCTGTGGGAGATTGTTTATTTTCTGTTGCTCCAGGGAATCAGAAAACCAGGAAGAGATGGGCAGTAAACTTTGTCTGGAATAGGGAAAGAAATGTTATTCAGTCAGTGCAGGTGTAATGATCCATGGACACACGCACAGGCACCGCTCAAACGACAGCCAACCGCATACCTGCAGCACGAGGAACACAACCTGGGCTCCATCTCGTCAATCATTGATGCCAGTCGTCTGCAGCCACATGAGCTGAGAGAGGGTTGGAGAAGTGCAGGAGCCAAACAGCCTACCACAGGTCCCAGTAACGTCAGCAGGGACTGAAGATTCTACATGACGCTCATGACATGGGAAAATGACTTTACGTGATACATACGGATTTTTAATTACTGTTCAAGCAGTAAGTGATGATTTGGCTTACCTAAACTGCCTATGGATTCTGTGTGCCAAAATAATCTTTTTTAAAAAAACAAACATATATATAAACAGCTCAAGTGAAAACTGTATAGGCTTATCTGAAAGAATTTGGTCCAATGATTAAGACCTTTTATCTCTATAGGTTTTCCTGCCTCTCTGCGCCTTCTATGACAATCTATCAATAGTCAACCATTCCAATTTCTTTATAGAGTCATTTGAAGAAAAGAAATACAGTGTGATGATAGGATATGAGCTGGGGATTTGAGCTGTTCACAAGTACGCTCCAGGGTCTGACATATGCTATTAATGTACTTTTCTGAAGATTAAAAGAAACCCCCCCACATAATATAATAAAAAATAGTAATTCTGAGTTCATTATCCTTCTACCATCCCTACTAGCTTCAAACTTAAGGTTCTTCAGTTCATGAAGTGAGAGCTTATTAGTTTAGAACAGTGCATGCATGTCAAGCAGCAGATGCATGCTGTAAATTGCATCTTGTCAGCCAAATTTCTAAACTCCTTACAGCCAAGGCCTGCAGGATTTTGGAGCATTCTGCCCCCTCTCCACCCCCCCTTTTTAAAAAATCCATTACAATTCAAGGTAGCAAGGCTGCTTTTAGGCTGCTACTAAAGGACTAACAGACAGAGTTTTCAATGTAATTGGAGGGCTCTTTGTAACATATTTTGAAGTACTGTCTTTAGAAACCTCAGGAGACTTTTGTCTAGAAGAGCTCAAACACATCACGCTGTGGACAAGCAATTATATGCCCACCCATCCTTGACTGGCATCTGTGAACTACTCCAACAACATAATCTCATTCTAATTTGGCTTTTTGACCCGGTCTACTTTTAAAGGCTGAGATCCATAGAATAAATGAAGTTAAAAGTTTCCAATTTCTGCTGTTTTTTAAAAATATATAATCTTGCTTTTCATTGGTTTTGATGTTTCTTGATAGTAGCATAAAAAGAACAAATATTTCAGGCTTGTGTAGCTTAATGATAGGTCAGAGTTTGCTCCAACTCCTCAACTTTGAAAAAACATACCAAATACGGAAAATCTAAACTGGAAGGAATCTAAGAAAGTTATGAACAATGAAAGTAGGTTGGATTTAAATTTTAAAGTCAATCTTCATTCTAGTGACTGTTCTATTTTAGCATACAGTAAATGCATGTTGTACAACTAAAATGATGGCTATTACATAAAACATTTTTTATAATAGAAGTCTTATATAAAAATAACTTCTGAATTAATGACCAGAAGTGAACCCAAGACAGAAGGGAAAAGCACTGTGTATAAACGGAGCCCATTTCAGATACATCCTCCCTTTACACCCAACCCTTCAGTAGGAAATGCCGCCTCCATCTTCTCAGGGTTGCCTGCTTCGTGAAGCAGTGGATTTGTGCTGAAGTCACTGCACTTAGAAATATAATATGAAAGCACCTACAGACCCAGCGAGTCTTAATTACCTGTGCAGATCTCCCTGACAGCAAGATGGCCTGTGCTGTACCCTCGGCCTGCGCAGCCTTTGACACTGCCTGACGCCGCGAGCAGAGGACACGGGACGGGTAAGGACTCAGGTACCCCTCGGTGTTACCATCAAGTTATGCCCTTAGTAACTTTACAACTTCTAGGGAGTCCTGTCCTCTGTGTGTTCATAAACTATTATTTTCCTTAGAAACCTTTCCAGCAGATGAAAACACCCTTCCTTGTAAGACAAGGGCTGTTTTCCGAGGCCAGCTCAGCTGGCAGAGCCCGAGTCAGCTGTAGGCATGGAGCAACCTCTAGTGGCAAGAAGTAGTAGTCTACACAGAATAATTAAGAACTATTGACATTTCTTAAGCTACTCTTGGTCTGAGTCATAACCCCCTATGGAGCCTGAAGTGCTAGTGACCAACTGGAGAGTTGGCGAGGCTCTGTTAGCTGGAGAGCCAGCGATACTCGGACTGCAGGGCTGTAAGGGTCCTTCTCTTCGACCGAAGAACAGACTGAACGCTGGTAGCCTGATAAATGAAGTGCCAGACTGAATGTTCTGTTAATTTTATCTACAAGCTTTTCATTAAAGTTCAACAAGAGTGTAATAACGGCCAGGAGTAGACTCCAAGGCGAGGTTTGACAGGAATAATAAACACGCTGCTCTCTGCATGGTTTTGGTGAATAAAGGGAAAAGTAGGACTGGCTTCACCAGGGAAGCCAAGGTGCCTTTAGCGTTTACAGCAGCTGGGCAAGACTGAGCACAGAGCACCTGCCTGGTTCCAAAGGCGGGCAGGGCAGCAGCCCTTCAGCTGACAGCGGGAGGACAAGCGATGGTCAGACTGTGCTACTACAGGCCTGGAAGGAACAACAAAGGGAGACCTGCAATCTGCAAAGAATCCCACCACACCCACCCTCTCCAAAAAGATTTACCTCACAAGTGCTCTGAAGGTCTGAAGTGCATGTTCATCCAGCTAAACCAGCAGCTGCAAATGCCTGTCCTGCTTACTCGAAGTAGCAGAGGACAGCCTGGGAACAGGAGGAGTGGCAGCATGTCCTCAAGGACAGCGAGGTTTTCCAAACCAAGAGCTGCTCCACTGTGAACCTGTTCCAGGAGTTATGCATGACAGGAACAATCACCATGAGTATTGCAGGTGACACTGATTAGACCAAGGAGTTCTTTTACAGTCTAGAAATATACCCCTCTACTGCTGAAACTAAAGATGAGCTCAGTAAATGCTTTGGCTTGTGCGTGCAGCGGGTACCAGAACTCCAGGGCTTTGCATACCAGGGAGAGGTTACTGTGCTTGAGATGATTTGCAAATCTGCACATGCTACTTAGGAACAGGCTGAACAGGTACACCTTGGAAGGCATAGAGGCTAGTATTTATTGGTTATAATGAAGTCTTTTGTTACAGTTCTCTTCTCCTGTAACCTCCCAGATGTGCCATGTGTGATTTCTTTGCCATTTCATCTGCGGCAGTTCCACTGAGAGTCAGAAATCACCCGCACACTGCAGACCTGTCCCTACAGCTTACACTGCAGCCAGTGCCGAATTCCCACACAGCTCTGCCAGACACCACCCAGCCTGGGAGTGCCCAGTGCTTGGAGGCTCAGACTCTTCCTTGCCCACGAGGAAATGCACTCCTGCAGAGAAGTCCAGCAAAACACGTATGTCTGACTCAGGCCGTCAAACAGAACGTGTGACATTGTCAAGTTTACCCATACGTTGAACCATCCAACAGTTATTGAAATCCATTTTCACTGCTTTCATTGCCACTTGGCTTCAGCTGTTCCCATCTTGTTAAGGTGCTTTGAGGTTTGCAGATAAAAGCAACTGCATCTTAACCAACATCGTGTCCATCAAAATGAAGAATCAGAGATTGACAGAAGAAATCATTTCCTGAAACCACACCATTCTTGCTGAAGGCCTGCACCATTCATAATAACCCTCAAGAACCCTGAAAACACACTTACTGTTCTGAATTTTCTAGCAAACCAATTGTATTTGTTCCTCATGTTCTGAATTTAGCTGCAGTTCATATTTAAGTAATGAAAGCAAAGTACTAAATTAAGACTTGAACTAAATCAAACTCCCTAAAACAGAGGACACAACCGATTCATCACAGTACCATCAATGACGGTGCAAACACCAAAGTGACACACGGAATGGAAGGCGCAAGCAGGATGAAAACCTAAATTGAACCTAAATTGATGAAAACCTAACCTTTAGAAGTTAAACATTACTTTAGTTTCCTGTTTAGCTCTGGTTGCTCAGAATGCTATTATAAGCAGGACCCCTTAATAAATAGAAGTAAGTTAGAGAAAATAATGCCCCTGACAGAGCACCCATCAAAATACAGCAGGTGAGTGAAAGACTGACTTGGTTGAAAATGGAGTGCGCTTAATTATAGAATGTTCTTAATTATAAAATAAGCAGAAGATTTTAGTTTGTTCCCTACACAAAGACTAGCAAGTGCTATTGACAGAAAAAGCAAGCGTGCACAGAGTAGTACAGAGCACCTTTTAAACAGGACTGTTACATCCTTATCAGTGACTTGATCGCAACTACCTGATTTATGTCACAGAATTAATTTCCTATAGCTGCCCTCTATGCCGAGCACGCCATCCCCACCCTGAACGTGCTGCTTTACACAGTTTAAATAACAGCCATTTAAAGAGGAAAAATCCAAGCTGCAAAATCAAGGAAGGAACTAGCAGAAGTGCAGTCTCTACTCACTGCCACGCACAGCCAGGTTAGCATCACATCACGAGGGTGTTTACAGACCGAGCGAAGTGCACGCAGCCAGGACAGCGGCGTTCCCAGCCACTCTAGGGATGCAGGATGGAAATAGGAATCCCAGGTATCTCTGTCTCCACAGTATCTGAGTAACTCCTCACAGCACGGTGCAACTCTGCACAGCTACCCACTGCTACAGTGTGCCAGGATACGTCTCGTCCCTTCGGGCACCAGGAAGGATGTTCAAACGGTTTCTCCGCTCAGGTGCATGCTGAGCACAAGCTGGCCAGAACAGTCGGGTGTCTGGGTAATCCAGCACCCTGGGGAAGGCTGGCTCGGGAAGAGACAATCCTGCTCCTACAAGATCTCATTTTGCATTAAATCCTTGGCCAGGATTATAACAAATGTTATTTGTTACACAAAAGTTCAGAAGCAGATCATTTCATAGAAAGTGATGTTCACAAAGGCCTTGGAATCAGATCCTATAAGCCACTGATTTTCTTCAGAAAGTTAAAGGATGAACGTTAGAATTACAAAGATTTTACTGCTTTCTGTAGGGAGCAGGTATTAGCCAGTGGCACATGAGTGTGCACAGTGCTATTTCTGGCCTTGATGGCAGGAATGATCATTCCACACATGATGGACAGCTTTAACTCAGATCATGACTGATTTACATTCACGTTGATATTCATTTATATACTGGCAGCCTGGGGAGTGGAAAGCGTGCTATACATGATGTAAAAGGAGAACTAGCTGTTTTCCAAATCCTGTACCTACAACTTAAATATCCATAAAATATATTGCTGGTGTTGTCCAGAGTAACGACGACAACAGTTTTCAAGCAGCTACCAGGGAGAAAAAGCAGTCTCCTTCTTAGGAGCAACACGATTTTAATTTTTGCTACTTATTCAAGGTGTAACCAAATTATTTATTGCACATACTACGAATCATCACCTCCTGTGATCATAATTTATTCTTTAATCAACATATAAAGTTATTTACACACTATGGATGGATTAAATGAAGCAGATATTCATGTTAAATGGTAACACCAGTTCTGGGTAACCCACCTGGGATCCCTCTTTTAAGAGGGAATGTGTCTCCTATGCTTGCAATACATTTCCACTGTAGCCACGTGCGAAGCACCTATAAAAAGGAGCCTCGTTGACAACACAGAACATTTTTCAGCACCACTTTTCATATTCAGTCTATATGGACTCGACTGCAATTTTAGTGGCAAATTAATCTGCAATTGCTACCTGAAAGAAAACAGTCCCAGCAGCATTACATGGGGAGCGAGAAGGCAGCTGAGCTCCCCAGCCAAGCAGCAGCGGCAGGACAGCGTGACCCCTGCACCGCGCAGCGCTGGCTGCTTCTGTCGCCTTTTGCTGCGGCACGAGCAGGCAAGGCTCAGGGACACCTCCTGCACTTGGCTGTACAATTAATCCTCCCCGTTATTAAGCCTGACCCCATAGACTCTAGTGCTGCCAGCCCATGCTCAGTTGCGTCGCTTTTCAGCCTCGTATTCCATTCCACCACCCCTAAACTCCCTTGTCACCGCGCCACATTCTCGGCTCCCCGACTTCCCCCTTCTACCTGCCCCTCAGCGCCAAGTCAGGCGCTTCCTTCGCTGGTCCTCCCAGTCCCAAAGGGCTGTTCTCGCTCGGATCCTGATACTCTCTGGAGCTCAGCAGAGGAACCTCAGCAGAGGAACCTCAGCAGAGGAACCTCAGCAGAGGTGCTGCATTTCCTTACAGAAAGAAAGGCAAGGAAAAAATGTTTTCTCTACTGCATGGAAATCTTTCCAAGGATTTTCTGAAGTTTCTTACTTTGCAGTAAGCCTAAGGCACACATTCAGCACGGAACACGCAAAAACCCAGCCTTTCAGTGACCTAACCTGCTTGTGACCTGCTTTCTTAGCACCATGTGCACTTCACCTTTGCTATCGTTAAACAAAAAAAAACAGAAAAGAAGGCTGGTAGTTTCCAGTACTTCAGTCAAAACTGACACAGAAGTGAAGCTGTTGAGACTTCTTGGCAGTGAGTCATTACAGAACCATTATTTTAATGAATCCCAAGTCCATTTAGTAATTCTTCTTATAAAGTATTTTATTGTCAGTAACAGAAATACAGTAAGATACAAGGCACGAAGCTTTTGAGCATTTTACCACACTGTGCTAAGTGCTATTTAGAATAGAAACTCACTTTTAAGTAAACAGACTGTTTTAAGGAGTATCTTAACACTTCCGTGGCTGTTGAATAATGTAAATTCTTTTGGGTAGCATGAACTTCTCCAAGGCAGGCTGTGGCTTTTTGTGAGCCACTTGCAATGCTGCTGCATGAATTTTGTGGCTCATCTGTAACATTAAAGGGGGACAGGGGGGGGGGAAAAAAAAAAAAAGAGTTGTGATAGAATACAGCTTTTCTGCTATTCTCTTCCTAAATTCCATCATACCAAAGAGTTTAAAAACAGCAGTAAAGCCTAACTCCACAAAAAATTCCAATGATCAATACATAAAACTCATGGTGACTCTGTACATGCAATTATAATTTCTGTTTTCAAAGTGATATTAGCCTGACTTCATTCAGTGCAGTATTGATGTTTTTCCCCCTCCCTTTTTTCAGTAGTTCATAGAATGAGCTGTCAAGGTAAGGAGAGCTGAGCAAATAATCAGTATGCCAGAGTCAACACTAAGTTGCTTCCCATTCTTATTTTCCCAGACTTAAGTCATCATCATTACAGTATCTAATTATCAATTTCTAAACTACTGAGGAAGGTTGATGTAGAAGACTCTGGAAGCCAAGAGGAGAGGAAATGGTAGGTCAGAACAGAGGAGATGGAGACAACTGGAAGAGAAACAGGGTGAGCTGTACCTGTTCTCCTTAACAAACAAGTCTAAGTGAAAATTCAAGATCTACATACTAAAGCTATGATCACATCTGTTGATGAAAGGCGTATGTTGAAATGAGGCAACTGATGTTTTACCAGGCTCGGTGGATGAGGAACTCCTGTACGCTGCAGAATTTAAAGACTACAAGTGTATGAGAAATAGATGGTAATGGTCAGATCTTCAGATTCGTAGGCACGTTAAAAAGCTGCTGGATAAATCAGCTCTTGCAAAGCGTAGGTGTGCGAGTCTCTGCATCACCAGCCTAGCAAGAGGTACTGGACAGCGGCTGTAAGCAGCACGCTGAATGGAAGGGTCCATGAACAGCTCTTAAATAATCTCGCAGTATTTCCGAGGGAGAAGAAGATGTTTGACCATCTGACATCAGGCCTCAGAACGTGTGGGATCGCGTGCAGCAGCTTGGCATTAGCTGACCAGCCTGAAGACTGGGTTTTGTTCTGGGTTGTAATCCCAGCTCTGCCACAAACCTACTATGCCACCAATAATTCTTCCCCACCTTTCAATAAATCTAAATCAACATAGCAGTTCAGAAAAGGGCACACCTTAATGCCTTGCTGTGCTTCTCTGTAACAGGTATAACAACTACCCTCAGGCTGCTTGGTGTGAAACAGGAATGGAATCAAACATAGCAGAGGAAGGAGGAAAGGTGAGTTACTCTTTAGCCATCTAGCATTTCTGCCACAGAACTGCTAAAGAAATAGATCATCTCAAGAATATTTCATGGTAGATGAGAAACCTACAAATGTCAAATGACAGCAGTCTGAGGAAAATTCACTTTCTCTTTTTTTTTTTTTCTAAATGTTTAGCTTTATGGTTAAGCCCTGACAAACATGTGCCTTGTTCTTCCCGATGTACTTACTTTGCCCAGCACTTCTGCTAGCAAGACATCCATGTTCTGAGTTGTTGGAAAACCTGCAATAGCCCTGTAAAGCAAAAGAATGAAGTATTTAGCATTTCTGTCTCACAGAAACATTTGTCACTTTAGTTTTCCAGACTTAATACAAAACATTTTGTAATAGAAATTTAGGTTTTGGAGCTAAATCCTTTAATCGCATTAAAGACTATATGATAATAAAAAAGGTATGCTGCCTCAGAATAGAACAATGCAAAATCTGGTTTGCAGGCTGTTTTAGACGCAGTTCTATACAGAAATCTCTATATAAAATATGCATAAAGATCTCAAATAGGATTTTTTTTGTACACCGTGCAGGAGTGTCATGGAAGCTGCGCACTGATATCCAGAACTACAAAATCTGACTTTGTCATTTTCTTGATTCCAATCTGGACCCATGAAAAAAATGCACCCTCTGCATCTGGGGAGCGCTTCCTCTGACAGCAGTGATTCGTCAGGCAACAACTTTTTGTGCCAGATTATACCACTAACTTCTTTATATTCCAGCGGGGAACAGCCATGTTACCAATACTGCACAAATAAGTGATCTGTGGATATGCAATAATTTAGTTTGGCAACAGGAAGAACCGGGAATTGCACATTCTTCTGATGATGCCATTATTTGCAGTGACACCTCTAGAGCTTAAAATGGAGTCAAGAAAAGTCATTATAACCCTTACCCACGGAATCAGATGCCGTAAATGTGGCTCTTGAAAAAGCAGGTACTGCTTTGGTGAAGTTAATGGTTTTGCAGATCAGACAAGACATATTTGCTACTGAAATTTCAATTTAGCAATCAATAGAGTTTGCCACACCAACAAACAGAAGTTATTCAAGATCTATTTATATCATCAGGTAACTATGACTATGGAAATGACAGCAGCAAAATTACACCCAGACAGCTGGCAATCAATGAAAAAAAAATATTCTAATGCCAGAAAAAACACAAACACCACCACCACCACCAAGTCAAGTTATGAAAAAAACAACAACAAAACCCCAAGAACACACCAAATCTGGAATAGTTTCTTTTCAATAATGAGGTACAGCCAAATGTAACATGTTGTCAGAAAACTGTCAGGCAAGCAGCTAGTTACCAGAGAGACACGTCACGTTCTGTTGTGCCGTATCTTACACCATGGCTACCTTAGAGCAAGTGCGCCTTTTTTTTTTTTTTTCCCCTTAGAACTAAACCTCTAAGATCAGCTCCTGCCCAGACCAATCTCAGCTCTGAGTAGCCACTTTAAGCTGTGACAGTGACTTTGAGCCTCTCAGATAATCTCATCTGAATCAGAAACTAAGAGGGAAGAGATCTGTACATGATAGGTACTAACTAGTCTTCAGAAACGCCACAGGTAAATCTGTTTATCAAAATTAATATTTTGATAAACTTCAGTCTCAGTGTGGGAAAAAAAAAAAAAAAAGGGGGATCAGACAAAGTCCCCCAGAGCACTTACACATCCTGTCCAACCCGGGCTTCTTACATGGCTACCTGGGTACAGCAGACCATAGTACTCCCCTCTTACAAGTCAAAAGTAACTGCTTTCCCTAAGTCCTCAGCAGTGGAAGGGCTAATTCACAGCTTTCAGGATAATTCCAAGATATGCTTTAATAAAGAGATGATTCTAGAGTGGCTCCCAGTTCGGACAGGCCTCTTCAGCAAGCCCAGAGCAAGCTGTCCTGAGGACAATAGACGACTGCTGGAAGGGAGTTCTGTTCTTACGAGATCCAACAGAATATTTAATCTTGTTTTGTTTCAGCTTATTTTTATGCATAAAACTAATCCCAAATTGGGACTACAGGAGAGGCATCTGCATCAGGACAAAATTCTGAGCCCACTCCTACAGGTAAAAATATTTGTTTCCAAGTGCTTTTCACAGCAAGATGACAAAGTCACTTTTGAAGCAACAACTGACGATTCCTACCCATGCCTAGTAAAGAGTGCTCAACAGTTTCCAAGAGAAGAATGAACTCCAGGCTGTCCTCATTCTGACGGGAACAAACCCCTCACCTCCTGCTCTCAAGAGCCTATAAGATCAGACTGTGCTGTCCCGTTGGAGCTGGGCCACTGAACAGCAAAAATTTAACATTTTAGAGGGCTGGAAAAGAGGGCACACTCTGTGCAGGAGCACTCAGAGAAGGACATCCCAGCTCCACCTCCCCAGCTACTGTACTTACACCATTACACTTTGTCTTAACCTCACAAATCTCAAGTGTTTTTCTACGAGTGGTTTTTTCTGTGAAACTTCAACAGGAAGGATTTAGCTCACTGGTGAAGGCAAGTGACGCAGCAAGATATGTACCATCTTCAGCTGACAACAGGCCAAAATTCGAGTCTTCCATTGCCTCACAAACATCCTAATCACCATGTGGAGGAGGAGATGTCCACTGCTGCCCTGCACAGCAAGGCCGTGCCTGTCGGGACACAGCAGTCTGTTGCAAGAGCAGATCCCCGGATCAGGCTCCTTTGAACAAACCCAAGTGCCACACTGGCTGGTTTCTGAGCGTCAGCAGCTCTGAGGGGTGCGAGCTACTCTGCAGTAAGTGTGCAGTTCTAGATACACCCCAGAAGGACCACAGGCTCTTAAAGGGAACTTTTGGTGTAAAAAAGAAGGTATACAGTGAGATAAGGAGAATCCAAACTCAGTGGCCACTAAGAAAGTTTCAGATTGCAATAGAAGCAAAACCCCAGCTGTCTAAGTCCTATTTAGGCACTGCGTTCCACTTAGGATTTGGACTCCACTGCCATTGCAGGAACACCACAAGTCATTAAAATGTTACCCTCTTAAGTGATACTTAAGAAAAGTGCATATATTTTAGAAAAACATTCAGTCTTCATTTGAAAAAGCTGTAAGAAAAAAATATATTTTGATGACCACTTCAACCAGTCACTGCTACCTTGCTCAAATGTAGAAGTATGCCTTCTTTTTGGGGCAAAGTAACCTGAGTAACCTTATGAAGTACAAAACAAAAAGCCAAATGAGAATTCAGATCGAAATAGGAGATACAGCCTATACAGGAGATAACAGACTATTTCTGGGGAGTGGGAGACGGGGGTTAAACTTCCTTCAGAATGAGAACAGCCTAAAATTCACTCTTATTTCCTGGAAACTGTTTGGCCATTACTTTATTAGGTACCACATGGTTTAAATTTCTGTTCCATAGCACATGATGACAGAGAAGAGGTTCAGCCTCAGTCTTTCATTGCAAGGCACTGTCCTTGGGTTTTGAAGCTGGGGAGTTTCTGGAGTTGATGATTACCTCAAAGTTACCTTTTATCTATAATTGGCACAAGTTAATTTAAGAATTAAACTCTTCAGAGATTAAGAGCTGTCTTTGTATACAACCTTCAGCCCATTACCCATGAACTTCAGTGTTGGGGCAGGGGCACAAGCCCTGCAGTGCCATACCTTCTCTTTTCTTTTCCTGGATGTTTAGTGTTTTTCTCAACGGGTCCGTTTTCTTGCTTTTTAGATACTCTCATACCTCCAGCTTTGACTGCAAGAAGAAAATACAATTTATGTAAAAAATATCTACAAAATTACATACTATGTTATGTACGCTTATGCTCCAGATAATTTTTAACAAGAAATCACCTTTCCGTATTTAACGCTTTGCCTCACTTTTAAACACGCACATGCACAGCCGTCAGCCGCAGAGACCCAACACCGGCTTTAAACTTCCATGACCTACTCAAACCAACTTCCGAATGCCGCAACCCAGAGGTCAGGGGGGTCTGGTCACTCTAACTCTGTTGAATCTTAGCCCCTGTTATGTTAATACACATTCTTCTGGTACATTTCAGGTGCAACAGTTCCCATGTTGTGATTAAAAAAGCAAAACAAACAAACCTCTCAACTTTGAAATTTACCAACAACGTCACCACCAGCAGTGAAGGTTTCATGATTTGCTCAAGATTTTCTAGAATAAACCTAATAATGCAGAGAAGAACCAGCTGCACACTTACCTTGTACTTGTGCTCTAACATGTTTCATTACGTTTTGTTAAGATAGCTGCCAATCACAAAACCAATTAGCACTGATTAAGCTACAGACGACCTAACAATAACAATTTAAGTTCTGAGGCATGTCAGAAAATTCAATTCTGAACAAAGAACATGTAAAGTTATCCAAAACATCTCGCTGAAATAAATACTTTCTCCCTACTCATGAGGGTATTTTAAGTTTTAAAACTGTGAGAGTAAGAGAGAACAAACTTAGTATGCATTTCTCATTAGTCTGAAGAAGCTGCTTCACCTCACAGCACAGTTCCCACTCAGCATAAATAATCAAGGGTAAAGTTTTCAAATCGAAACATCTGAGGGTGAAAGTGAATAGGGAGTGGAGAAAAGTTTCCAGAATTACTCAGCTGAACAGTATGAGAAATGTATTTGGCCATTTTTGGGGGAGCAGGTGTGTCCACTTGAGGCTAACACAGATTTTCTATCAAACCTGACTACTCGCCTTGTATTTCCTGGTTGCAGGTTTAGTTTTAGAAACAAGAATTCTCCTTCGGTCCTGCCCAAAGCAGCCTTACAGTGCTGGAGCTCTGCCGTGTCTAGACTTGGCTTTTCTTTCCTTTTCAACGTTACATACAAGCAGTTAATTAAACTGCTGTGTAAGCAGCAAATTAATCACCTAGCCATCTTACAGTTGCAAATACACTACGGATCTTGACCGAGGCAAATTCTTTTGGGAGCCTAACTGCAAGATGAAAAGTCTCCTCTGAAATGGAAGTGTCAACCATTTCCAGTTATCTACCAGTAAAGAGAATCAAGGTTCTGAACACCCTCAGCTCACCAGGCACGAAACTCGTCCTTGTCTTTGTAAGCGGGAGATAACACAAGAGGCATCTTTAAACAAGAAGGACAAAGGATTTGAAAAAAACCCAAACAACCACCAGAACAATAAGCCCCGGAATATTTCAAGATAATAGACTGATGTCTTCCTGACATCATGTTCCCTTCATAACAAGCTTGCCCAGAACACCGATGCAAGTCATCCCAAGTACTATTCCACAGCTTGCTAGGGTCTTAGATTTTTTTTTTTTTGCTTTCTAAGAATGAGTCAAACTGCAAATGGGAACCCAGCTAAAATTCTGGCAGCAGATAAAAAACCAGAGCTGAACCTAGATCCGTGACTTCTGGGCTGGGGCCTTCCCTACGCACACGCCTGTGGGATTGGTGATTTCTAGATACTAGCACTTTTGATAGCTGTAATTTAGCAGGGTGATCAGATCTTGGCATCAATTTTAACACCAGGAAGCTTTGTAAAAAGCACAAGGGGGGAGCTGGGGTGTTGGAGGGGAGTGGGTGGGAAGGAGAGACCCAAAATGGGAAAAGGTATTCAAACACTAAGCGGCCAGTCAGGAATTGTGTCTACTACCAACCAGCCCGCGGAAGAAAGTTATTTATAATTTAAAACAGCGCAGGACACGGGTCAATCTTTTCACTGCCTTGAACGTAGCTGCTGGTAGCAGCTCACACACACCGTGGCAGTGAAAGAGTTAAACACGGGTGCTTCTGGAATGCACCAGAAAGCTGTTTTTTCATTTGTTTGGTTTTTTTTTTCAAAGCAGCTAAGAGAGATGTCAAAGTTTTAATGTAAAGCTCAATTTGGGGATTTTTCTAAATGCCCTGTAAGCCACGTAATCTAACAGTTAAGAACGAAGTACCAAGATCTTTGCTACTTGCCATGTTTAAAACACCGTATTTTTTAAAGAATGAACAGAAGAAAGAGCGTACTTCAGAAAAAGTCAACTTCCGCGGAAACGCGCAGATTTAGGGGTCCGAGGAGCCAGGCCAGCCACGGCCCGCGCCCCCCGGGCAGCGACCGCTCCAGCGCCCCGGGGCACACCCGGCGGCAGTTCGCCGTCCCCGGGCCGGGTGCACCTGCAGCCCGGCAGACGGGCCCAACGCCAAGGCTGCGTTCGGGGACTCCGGGCCGCGCACGGCCCCGCCGCCGAGCCGTGTTCTCCCCGGCTCCCGGCCCGCCGGGCGGGCAGGGCCTGCCGGCGCGGAGCCGCCGGGCCCCGGGCCGAGCCGCTCGAGTTTCCCGCCGCGGGCACAGGGCGGCCGCCCAGGTGCGGGCGCTGAGGCGGCCAAGGCCCGGGCGCTGCAGACTCCGCGCTCTCCCGCCCGCTCCCGCACAGCTCCGGCCCCGTCCTCCCGAGCCCCGCCGGGCCGCGGGAGCGAAGCGGGGCAGGGCAGCGCAGCGCGGCCCGTCCCGGCGCTGCCAGGCGCCGCCCGCAGCCGCGCTCGCCGGGGACGCTCCATCGCTCCCCGGTGCCGCGGCCCGGGCGGAGCGGCCGGCGGGGCAGGGGCCGGAGCGTTCCTCCCGCGCAGGGAGCCCGGGGCGGCCCCGGCCCTACCTGCAGGGGAGCACCGGCCCCGCGGCGGGAACGGCGACAGCCGCCTTGGCCGGGCCATGGCGGGGCTCGGGCGGCGAGCAGAAGCGGCGAGCGGCGGCGAGGAGCGATGAGAAGCAGGGGAGGAGCAGGGCGGGGGCCGGGCCGGGGCCAGGCCGGGCGCGGCGGTGCACGGCGGGGCTTGTCGCTGGCGGCCCGCAGCGGCGGCTGCGGCGGGACGGATGGAGCTCGTCGGACGGCGCCGGAGAAGCGCCGAGGGGCTGCAGCGAGGGGCCGGGTGCTCCGGGCAGCGCCGGGAGCCCCCGCAGCGGGAGGGCGCCCTGTGAGTCGGGCGAGGACGAGGAAGGGAGGGACCGAGGGAAAAAAATCGGCTCGAGGAAGGGCTCGGGTGAGGCGAGAGCCGCTGGCAGCAGCCCGGGCCGTCAGGTGAGGCTGCGGGAGGCGCGGCACGTCCGGAACGCCCAGCCCGAGCCGGGCTGCGGGAGCGGCAGCCTCGGCCCTGCGCTGCCGCCGGGCGCGGACAGGGGTTGTCCCCGGCTGGCGCCAGGCCTGTCAGCGGCGCCCGGAGCGGCCCGTTCCCCGGGAGGACACCGCCGGCGACTCGGGAAAGCCGGGGCTAAGCACAGAGGGCTTTGGTGCTAAGGCAGCAGAGCCGGGACTCTGGAGTGCCGCCAGCAGCCCCGCCTCTCCTGGACAGAACCTCCGCTGTGCTCAAGGAAGAAACCTTGGTAGTGGCACGTTGGCGACGGCACAAGAAGGGCGTGGGGGTACAAGCTCCTCTTCTCAGTGAATGAGAAAAAATCCGTTAAGATCACGGACAGTGTCAGAATAGTCTAAAGGCTCTGTCAGAGCACAGGCGGCACAGCGGCAGGGAGCTGCTGGTACTCGGGAGTCCGGGAGACTGATACCTCCTCGATACAGACACTGTCTCTCTGTCCTGACTTATATATAGATGAAAAAAAAAGTTTCAAAACAACTCTTTGTTTCCAGGCCAGTCACACTTCAAAAGTACAACAACGCGGCCTTTGACAAACCCTTCCATGTGTTCTAATGAATAGTAATAAGAGGAGTTGTATTACTTAACCTGTAAAAGTTTCACAGAATTTATTACAAATACCCACCTGTCATACTGTTTAAGTATGTCATCACTTCATCCCAAAGATCCAATTTTGTCACTTGGAAAATCTAGCCTTTTTGGAAAGCTGTGGTATGAAATTAAATGATTGGGCACAATGAGATCTCTTTGCCTTCAGCAGCACCACAGTTTTGCCCTTAAGTAACACAGAATGTCCATGACGTGGCTGTGGCATTTGTGTTAGGTATGTTTTCCAAGTGGTAACATCAGTGATAAAATTTTATACCAAAGAAAATGGCATTTAAAACCACAGTGAACAGGGAGCGTCCATTATTTTTCTTTTTTGTTTAATGTATTAAATACATATAATTAGTCACAGTAGGCTTCTGTTAAAAATTTTCCAGCAGTGGAGGGCACAAGCAGATTTTTTTGTATGTGATTTTACATCATTTCCCATGTATAGTTCACTGTAATTATTTTCCTTCTTAAATAAACCAACAACTTGGTGACAGAGCGTTAATGAAGCGTGGGACATTGTTTCAATTGTGTCATGGGCAAGGAAGGCATCAAAAGAGCTGTTTTCTGAAACTGGTTTTATTGCCTCAGATCAATCTCAAGGTTGTGTGGCTGCAGAAGTCAGAGGAGCACTCGCTGTGAACAGCGAAGGGCCTGGTCCCAAAGGCCGTGTTCTTTAAGGGTTTTTCTTACCACCTGCTGAGCGCTGCTGGAGTACCACCAGCACTCGCAGTTCTGTGGTGCTCGGTGGCTTGGACAGCTACGAGAGCCGTGCGCACAGCTCCCTGACAGCGCCAGAGAGAAAATCGGCATCCATCGTGACGAGACTGTGCTCGTGTCATCTGCAGGCAGCTGCTGAAACCAGAGCACGAAACGCCAGAGAGAGTCTTCTGGAACGCTGTGAACATGTTCTGCTTTGCTGTGCCAAAAATCAGCTCGTTAAGAGACTCTGAACACAAAACAAGAAAGAAGAAAAAATCGTTAGTCTCGTGATTTATCTGTGATTGTCTTATTCTTGGATCTCAGCAATTAAAAACACAAGGAGAGATGTCATTAAGTGGGATCAGAAAGGGGAAATGAAGTAGAGGAGCAGATGGAAGGAGAAACCCGTAGGGGTTTACATCACGACTGGTACCTTATGGGTGGCTACTGTCAGCTTGGAGTTTTAGAGCAGAAGTTAAAGGACGTGCAGCCTAAACCAGATCCATTTGATATTTTAGTTCTGTATGCATGAGGCAGGAAATAGCTTTGAAATGCATCAATTTCCTCCCTAGAAACACAACTTACTTTGCAAATATTAAAGTCAATAGAACTGCATGTCTCTGCCAGTAAGTATTTAGCTTGAAATGGATGATGACAATTTTGACTGGGGAAAGCAATTCTTTAACATAAAATGATCAGAAGGGGAGATAACAAAATAAACTTTTCCCGAAGTGTATGTTCAGTAGTAAGGGTTTTTTGTATGAATTACTCTGCCTCAGCAGAGAAATACTGATTCTTCAGTTTGTTTTCACGAACTTGGGTATGATGCCCTCCTCATATCAGAGCTGAATGATTCAGGAGCTTTTCCTTGAGATAAATGCAGCATTTATTTTCTCTAGACCTGCTAATAGCAAATGAACCAAAGTCAGTATCTCCTTACGCTGGATAGGTCTCAGCAGTTTCTTTTTTCTGTTTGCATGCTAGTTGCTATTAGGTATTGTCCACAGGCTTCAGCCCTAGAATTTGAAGCATGCAAGAGCAAACCTATTAAATCCTTGTATCGTTCCTTCTCACAGCAGCAGCATAGCGCTCAGGCAGACATTGCAAAAGAGCCATAAACTGAACATATTTTATTATTGATGTATTCTTGAGAGTTGTGGTGGTGATTCCCATCCGTGGTGCTTGCATTTCAAATGTAAGGCCCCGTTAGAGCTTATCTACTCAGATCAGTCACAGCCCTCACCAGTGGATACTTTATGTGTGTCAGCACATAAAAATAGCGTGCTTTAAAAAAGATTCTTTTCCTCTGTCCTGGATTTTTATTGTCTGTTCATAGTAGTTCAGCATAAAGTTAATAATGTTGCAAAGTACATTACTGTTAAGTATTGAAAGCATGAAGAAGACCAGTGAGTGAAGGCAGCCATATGTATGGTTTTATATTGATTGACTGTTCACTAGTGCATATATTCCACATCTGTCAAAATCCGTAGGAAGCCTGGCTCCATATCTGTAAAGCTTACCTGTGTCTTCTAGGAAACCTGAGAGGTTCAAGTCCTGGTTCTGATCTGGATGCCGGTTATTGCACAGGCTCTGAGAGAAAAAGAAGTGTCCGGGCCAGCATGACGGCGCTGGGAGGCAAAGGGTGTGCCATGAAGGAGCAGATCTACCTTACTGGCTAAGATTTGGTTTTGGAGCCAAACTGCTTTGACAGGATGACTGGAAAGATGCACCCTTGTCACCACATGTTTTATCCACCCAAGTGTCCTTGTTAAAAAAAAAAAAAAAAATACTGGGCAGTGGGAATAAGTGAATCAGTTCTAAATAATTCAGTTGCAACCCCCTGAGCTGTGTGGAAGCCCTCACACAGGCTGCACTATTTCTGTCATACTGTAACAGCAACACTTGTTTTCTCAAAGGTTAAACATGAGACTTCACTGAATTTTGTTGCTGTTGATTGTGGCTTTGGAAAAGAGCTTAGTGGTGGGGAGCAAGGGAAAGCAAAATATATTTTAGTACCTCGCAGGTTTTGTGTGCCACGTGATGCCGAACTCCCGGGAGCTGGCCCACTGCAGGTTACTTGCCATCGGAGCTGTGCTTCTGAACAAGGACACGAGTGTTGGAGTGACGACCCACCAGAGCACACGTGATGGTCAGTAACTGAGGGGTGATTTGTTACCGCACATAACGTCATTCTGGAGATGGTTCTTAACAAGGAATTTACCTTTTTCATGGCAGGTAGAAACTGATTCAGATTTTTCCAGTGGTTGCTTCAGGAACAGCAGCTTTCTGAAAGAGCAGCGAGCTTGGGATGCTCCTTAGAAGTACATCCATAAGCTGAAAACGGAGAGGATGGCGTGTCGCGCTCGCTCCAGCCGGGCTGGTTGTCAGCATCGCGTTGTCGCAGGACGCAGCTAACGCCAGTGCTGTGTTACAGAGAGGATAAAAGGGAAAGTGAAACGAGAGGAAAATGTTCTAATTGATAGGCTTTGCAGGATGTCATAAAAATTATACCAAGTTGATAAAATGGAGTAATCAGTAATAGCCACTGTGCTGTGTAAATCGTGTGTGCTGTGCGCTGGGGAGATAGAAGTCGCGGGGAAGCACTTGTGATCTTTTCACGTGCTGCTTGGCAAGTGCAGGGAGGATTTCTCTGTGCTGTCTGGCAGGGAAGCCCCGTACTGCACGTTCTCGGGGTGTCACAGTGTACAGCGGCACTAGCTGGAGGTCATGAAGCGGGAGTCTCTGCCTTGTGGGAGCCGCGGAGCTTCTCAGCTCTTCTTACGCCCTCATAACACACAGCTCACACCCCTCCGCACCACCAGGACAGTTCTGTGCCATTTGAAGTGAAGCCTTCATCCCGTCCCCATAGCCGGGTAGCAGCTGTAGAGCTGCAGGGACACTGTGTCCCTATAGCCCCCACGTTACAGCCCGTTTTTCTCACTCATGCTGCAGCAGGATAGTGCCACTGGGCCAACCAGGCTCCGTGGTATTACTTGTAAACTGCCACCACACCTGGTAGTTACCTTAAACTCACTTAGGTTAGGGAAGGTAATCACTGAGGCAAAGGAAATGTGTGGCAGCCAGGTCTGCAGAAACACAGAGAGACCTCAGGAGCAGTTCAGAGCCTTGCGTTCTTGTGCAGCTCAAGCCAGTAGACGCTGTTGAACACTATATTCTTAGGATTCAAATACAGGTCGTTTTCAACCTCAAACAAATGGACTTAGAAGTTCACTTGTGGGACAAGTTTAAAAAAAACCAGCCAAGAGTGGTTTTGCTTTGTTTTACAAGCTTCATTGTCAAAATTTGCACTGGCAAACAGCTGGACAGGAGGGATGTTGCAGAGAGTTAGAGTCATGCAAGGAGCACGGTTATAGCAGAATTGCCTTAGTTTGTCCACATGAGCAGGGGTTAACACACCTATAACATTTATAAGCTCTCCTTTTTTCTGTTTCCAAGCGTTTGAATGTTTAATAATATCTGCAAGCTAGACACATTCAAACTAAATGTCTTTTTGACAATTGATGAACGGCCTTATCCCTGTTTCACTGTAGTGGTTTATAATTGTGTGCAACATTTGAAATGAGATAAATCCTCTTTGAAAACAACATAGCAACCTCTCTGGCTAGGTGACAGCTTTAAGTAGGATCTGGATCAATAGAAGTGCTGGAGAATTTACAGCCAAACTGAAGGAATCTATAGCTTGTTACCTTACTAAGCACTCACATCCAAGGATTGATGTGGAGGCA
>JAVSBS010023228.1:0-51254 GCA_033124195.1 Coracias cyanogaster
CCCATAGACTTGTGGGTTTCCAGTTGGTTTAGAAGGTCATTAATCACCACTTCCTGGATTATGAGGGGATTATTCTGTTGACTTCTCTCGCACTTTCTCCTTCAGTGTTAAAAAGCATGTCCGTTTCTTCAATTTTCTTTTTAGCTTTGGATTTAAACTTATACAAATCGAGAGTTAGGCATTTGGATGTATTCTGTTACACTGTGCCAATAAACCATGCATATAATAACTGGTTGGGAAATCAAATTCTAAATTTAGTCATATTGATGGGGCATCTCTCAGATCTGCATGTGATTGTTTAATTTTTTTTTTTCCTTGTGGCTTTACGTACAGCCTGCATAAACACTGAACATACAATTTCAAACCTTATTGTTTTGTTTTGGTTATACTTCAGTCTGCAGCCACCTCAAACCACTTCTGAGGGAAGACACAATGGCAAATATGGACTTTTCCCTAGAGATGACAAGGCAATGAAAGAAAAGGAATAGATTTTTTTTTTTTTTGAGCTGCTGACTTTTTATATGGCCTATAAATCAGTTGCCATTAACGTGCAAGAGCTTTTCCAAAGATGGTGCCACAGCCAGGCAGAATGATGCAATGGAGAGAATCTAAAATTCCCACCATTGCAGACTTTGGTTTTGTTTTAAAAAAAATGATGTTGTTTTAACTTTAAATATATGATCAATTTCCTGAAAGAAGGGAAATTGTTCTACTGACTAAAGTTATGTATCCTACCAGTCAGCACAAAACCATTGCCTTAAAACATAAATATTTGAATGGTTTTAATAAAATCTCTGCTACTACATAGGGCAAAACTGACTTTGTAGGTTTTCAAGAGCATGAAAACAAGATTATAAAACAATCTTCCAGACCTCAAAGAACTGATCTGCAGAAGTGCTTAGCATCAGCATCTCTGGGTGTTCAGGATCTTTCAAAATCAGGCCCAGAGCCTGAATAAGAATGTCACCACAAGACATTTTCATGCTATTTGCAGATTTTCTTTACAACACCTCCAGCTTTTGATTGTGCTAAAGCCTTAAAAGCAAATCACAGAAAAGACTCCCCTATTGTGTGTTACAAAAGATTCAGCCAGAAACAGTAAAACTGAGGGAGCTGTTTCCTAATGCACTCCTTCACATGACAATCAGTTTAGATCGTTTACTTTCTTTCTCAGCCAATATTAGTAACAATGTACCCAAATCTTTTCTTTTTTTTTTCCTGTAATATAGTGCTGTAGGTCATCCTACCTACTTTTAATTCACTTTGTACATTAGAATAATAATTAGCACCACTGTACTATCCTATGAGCCTGCTTACTTGTATAGTTTACCTGTTTTAGTTTAATAAGTAGTGAATGCATAAATATATGAATTTATGTATACATATACAACGTAGACAAAAGGATTCTATATATATACACTGTAAAACCATTTGATTCATGCTCACTGTTTACTATGATGCTGTTTTTATAACCATTCCAGCTGTCACTGGTGCTATTGTATTTGCTGTGGGGCTAAGAATTAAAGTTACAAAAGATTTACGTGCTTTGGGAAGCAAGTTAGGAACAGAGAGAGTCTATTTTCTAGGGTTTTCTTTAAAATACCATTCAAAATAAACTACTATCTAACAGAAATAAAAAGGGCTATCAGTTTTGCACAGTTGTACATACAATAGCCTGGAGTCTGCCCTCGGCTCCTCCACTCCTGTGGAAGGATTGGATGAGCTGGATTAAGATGAGGACTTAACCCAATAGCTCCTCGTGGTTCTGATTTGACATACTGCATCAGCTTCACTTGGTGATCTAACATAAAGTGCAGACTTGATTAAGCTCTCAAGAGTGCCCTCATTTAAGAAGAAATTAATTGATGCCTCTGCTAGTGGCATAACATTTCTTCATTAATTTCTGTGGAAAACCACTACATGTGGAAAAACTCTTACACATGCTGAAGGAGGCATGACAGGTTAACAGGAGCTCTGAGCAGAAGGTATCCTCTGCTTTGCAGAATGGGTGGGAAGGAGCTCTGGGGCTCTGTGGGTTTCTGCATGTGAAAGGTAACACTTTGGGTCATGCCATGGGCACCACAAACTGCTTCTCCAGCTGGGGTGGCCTTAAAGCCCCTCTGCCTGCATGGCACCTAGCAGTGCAGGAGCAGGGTGGCCAGCGTGGTGGTCCTGCTCATGCACTGTGCTGGCCCTGCATGGTCCTTCTGGAAGAGCCCATTTATCTGTTTCCTGAACTGGGAGTGAAGAGGGTCTGGCTGAGTAAGCTCCCTAAGGTGAGGGTGGCCTTAAGTTTGGTGGCCTGACTCCTGCCATAGAAATGGTCTATCAATAAGTTCTTCAACTGGCCAGGATTGCTAACGAGTAGCCCTCCTTACCTGTCAAGATGTCAGAAAAAATGCTTGGTAATTCTTCACAGGCTACAACATTTGAGTTCATTTGGGTTAAGCTTCATCCTGGCCCCCACCTTAGCCGTTATTTAGACATGTAAAGGTAGAAGCATGTTTTACGTGGAAAAAAGGCCTACTCTGTTCACCCGATTCTGAATGATTCATACAAATCTACCTAGTGAATATCTCATGTTGAGGTTACCACAGCATAGTATACGCAAGGTAGACTTGGCAGAAAAAAACAAAGGCAGTTGTGCAGTAACATAAAAAAGACACTTAAGCGCCAACAGCCGTTATTCCAGTGTACAGTAGGAGTGCAATTCATGTGCTTAAATGTAGGCAACGGGTACCATTTTAGAAACCCTGAGGTATTTCGCTCCATTTCCAGCAGCCACCGAGAAGAGCTAAGGTCTTCCAGATTACATCAGGCAGCCCTGTGTTTTAGGGCATCTCAAATGGCATTAGAAACCTTTGTTTAGGCAACTGAATTGTAGCCTGACAGTCTCGATATTTGCATGGAAATGCAAGTCATGCTGAACGGTACCTAGTAACTAATCATATTGCGATTGCCCCTTATATGTTCAAAACGTCAGCACAGTTTGTATTGAGGCTTGGCAATAAACATTCCACTGATAAAGCCACATGGAATAGACAGCTATCCCAGGATTTCTTGGCCCTTCAAAATCTGGTTCTGGATGCATCTGCTACTCTTCCAGGATGCAGAGCTCTGGGGACAGAGGTTGAGTGGCCAGAAAATGAAAGAGGAACAACATATATGAAGATCCTTGCACTCTGTATGGAGGAAAATTCAAAGGAAAATAATGGTGAAAATTTTCTATGATGGAGTGAGAGTAAAAGAAAGATGAAACCAGGAGTGGTAAACAAAGACAGGAAATAGCCTGCTGGTGGTGTTAGTTCTTGATTAGGAGCCCGTTAAGTTTTGGCTAGAGGGCTAAACCCAAGGAGACATTTTGTCAGCCCAAATGTGGAGAGAAAACAGAAAGACAATAGAACAATTAGAGGAAGAGAGCAGAAGTGAACACACATATTGCCCCTATTACAATGACACGCAGTGAGAGCTTTGTAGCAATACTGCCCAGCTGCCTTTAGACTAACTGAAAATGAGAAAATAAATCAAACTTTCTTTTGACTGTCAAGGGTAAAGAGAGAACTGTTTCTTTTTCAGCCACTGGTAACCTTATAGCTTGCCACAGTGTATTTCACATAAGGAAGTCTGTAAAGCAACATCTAAGTGCTCCTTGTAATTAATATTCCTTATGATCTCCAGCCACCTAATCACATCCTGACCTCAGTGAGGGTCAGCTGTGAGGAGGGATGGGCTGTGGGAGCAGGGTGGGCTACCAGGACACGCTGGTGAATGATGGAGCAGCTGTAGAGAAAAAGAGGACCTCTGCAGACATGAATAAATAAATAGTGGCAAACCAAAGGCACTGATCTAAGGAATAATGCCTCCAGTCCAGAGCAATTCAAAGAAGCTGGGCAATCCATTCCTAACATCCAGATGCACTGAACAGAGGATGTGCTTTTTTCTTCCATTTAATCCAAAAAACTACAGTGTGAAATGCAGCGCTATCCTGAGACACAGAACACCGACTCTGAAGGGATTCCCAGGATGCACTAACCAGTGCCTGGGCTGCCAGATACATGGTATAATGCAGGCTAGATCTTCTGCACTGCATGGCTGGTTCTTGCATGATGCATGGTAATGGTGGTAATAAGTTTTCCTGTATTTTTTCCCCAGGAACTAGGTGCTTTCCTGGATATCCAACTGTAAGACAGTCCCTCTCCCATCCAGATAAACTGTGTGGGCACCACTGGTCTGAGCCAGATGTGTCTGAGCTGGTGGTCCATTAGCTGTAGTGCCTGTGCGCCTGGCTTTCATGTTATGTCGACGAGGCCGGCAGGATCAAATATGCACAATGCCAATTTTCTTTGCAGAGTAGGGTTTCTCTGAACAGGCACTGTTCAGTGGCCTGGGACCACGCAGACCTCCAAACCAACAGTTTACCCAGGGCGCCTAAATCCTTAACATGGCTCTGAGATTTGTTTTCAGCAAGACACCTTTAACTGCCTACAAGAAAATTAATTTCCAGTCTGTTCTATTTCTTCTTTGTAATATTGGGCTTTCAGCCATTAATGCATCCAAGTTGAAGTGCCCAGGCATCAAAATGGCTCATAGTGCCCCTAAAAAAAATTTGGAAATCCAAACTAGTGTACTACAGACATTTTTGTTTCACCTTGAAGAAAAAAAAAAGAGCTCTAATTCAGATAAAATGCTCTATTTTCATTTTTCATGTATGCAAATTACACTCCGAATAAATAAATCTACATAATCTCACCTCTCTGCTAGACAACTTGCAGTAGCATTTGCCAAGAGAAAGACAGGCTTTTCTGATACTAATGCATAAAACATGCCAAATAAAAAAATTAGAACAAATCATATTGAGTAAATAGCTGCTGTGCAGCTCTGGAAGGAATAAGAGAGACTGATGAGTTACTCAGGATTGTCTTGTTCAATTATCTCAAACATCCTACATGTTAAGGGTATATTTAAATTAAGGTTTTAATAGAGATGGTCATATCCCAAACCACTGAAATCTATAGGAAATTTTTCCTTTAATTTCCATGGAAGAGGCATGTAGACTTCTCTGTTGAAGTACCTAATAGTGTCAGGCTATTGGTCCTGGGATACCAATCTATTCCGCATGTAGATGATGTACCGTGCAGGGGCTGCAGCTCCAAGAAAGCAGATCTCTTACACCGTTTTTTAATTTAGGAAGTGCCTTCCCTAATTTGATCAAAACTCTTCCTTACTCTGTGTGTCCTCTGTCCATGGGAGACAGGCTCGGTGACTGTAAAGATTGTCACCAGTTTTGGGACTGCAACAGAGGAAGGATAAAACAAAAATTAATGTTAGTATGTTCTAATGAGGTATCAGTGCTGTTTTCCCACTCTGATCGCACAGGGCAGGTGCTGAAAGGCAACTCTTGCTCTTGATGGTCCATCTAGAAACTATCAACCTCTAATCATACCTGGGGCCTGGACACTCTCCTGTAACCTTTCACACTGTAATCTTTTCACACTGGAAAAACTGTTCTGGACAGCTGAATCTTTATGCTCTTCTCTCTAAAGAATTAAGATTAGTCAATGGGGCTAGGTCCACCAAAAGGCTTGAGTATTGTAAAGTGCATCACCAAATTTTTAGATGCTGTGGTGTTTCGTGGAATTCAAAGATGTCTTTTCTTAGTGGAGAAATGTAAGTTCCTTGTATGCTTCCTGGGGGGAGTAAGGTACAGGATATACAAAGCCTACAGACTGCGCAGGAAGCTACCTAAGAATACGAGTAAGAAACCTTAAGAAAAAATTATTTAAGATTGTGCCTCTGCTAGGAAATCACAGTCATGAGACTGGCACTAAAACCAGTGTTTTCTACAGCTACGTGCAGGAGGATAAGTTCTTTCTACTTGTTTACTGTACAGTCTGGTGGTTAAGAGCATACATCTGGGAAATGGCATGTCACCCACATCGACCAACTGCCAGGAGAATTTCTCTTTGGTAGGCTACTTGGTGTTGCAGACAGAGTTACTGACTTCTCAAATCTGCTCCACCATGAGTGAAAATACCTGAACATACTTTGGAAGACTGAAAAAGACTGACCCCCAAATAACCAACAACCAGCCTGGTGGTGGTAGCACTCAGCTTTAACATGAGGCCAAGTCCAACTTGGACACAGTGAAGGTTAGAAGGTAAGGCTGTTGCCTTGTCCACTGGGCACCTCTTCCTGCAAGGTCTAGTAAGCTGGCTTGGAGAATGTCTCACAGATCAAGTCCTTTAGGCAACATAAGATGGGCATACCCCAATGAGCGAAACATGGCATGGCAGATACCTATGCCCTCGGAAACCTTACTAGCAAAGAGTTAAAGGCTTTGGGGAATTCAGTGAGGTCTGCATCCTGCCAAAAAGGCTAGATAAGGTAATGTAAATTCCAAGCTTCCAAAACCTGTGGTATTAGATTTAAAACAATGGATTTAAAGTTTTGTTTTAAAATCCATTATCTGAAAGGAATCTTACAAGTAAAATAGGTATATCTGAAATACATTTTATTCATATTTTCAAGTTCAGTTCAAATAGCTTGGGCTAGAAATTTTTTTCCTTTTAAAACAAGAGCTAAGTTCCTTATTTAATCACAAAACTCCAGAAACCACAAATTTAAAAGAACTTTCAAAATTTTTCAGATTTGCAATAAAAGGAGAATTTGACACTGTAGATTTTTGTAACAACATAAGATTAAATTTGGCTTACTGATGGTATGGGAATACTCAGCTCCACAGACAGGAAACGCAAAGGAGGACTCAGACCCAAGACTGGTTGTGATCAGTCCCTACATAAGCAGTGTCTTCTGATTCAGTTCTTTATTCTCCTTGTTTCCCTGTGCAGCAGCTGGCCATGTGCCCTAGGGAAGTTCAGCTTCTCTCTGCTGGCTCTGCAGAGCTTCCTGCCCAGCAGCTCTGCAGAGGAAGAGAAAAGAGGGGGTGAGGGGGAGGACTGCTGTATCTTTTCTCCACAACAGATATGTAGGTAGTCTTGAAGCTGCTCCAGGGTCCATGGAGTTTGCAAGTTACATTTTTTCTTAGGTAATCTAGGTGCAGATGAGCATCTCAGTATTCCCTGATGTGCCACAAACTCCATAGTTTAGTTCTAGGTAAGGCAATAAGTAGAGGGTTTGAACATGGGCCTTAGTACCTGAATGATCATAGATCTTGGCAAGCTTTTGATATGACAGACCCCAATCCTTTTCATGACTTTATCTTTTACTCTCTGGATAGAGCAGGATATCTATTACACGGCTTGCTAAAAATCCGCGCCAAGTTATAACTCTGTTCCACATACTGATTTATTAAACTGGAGTTTTCATAATTTTCACAATCATCAGTGTTAGTCAATCCTTCCAGCACATAAACAAAATAAAAAGTGACCTCTTGATTAGACCTTTCATCTGGCAGAAGGGCTCATTTCCCACCTTGCCTTAACCACGCCTGCCTGCCAGAACATGCTTATATTGGGTTGACACCAAACTATATATGAATTCCCACACCAGTTTTTTGTTCACTGTTTCCCTGACTATAAATCTAGGACAGAGCACAAGCCAGCTGTGCAAGTGATTGTCTCATGAATCAGCTTCTCACAGAGCAAGGGAAAAAACCCAACCCCTCCAACCAACTGGCAGGACTGTTAGAAGGTGATTGCCTAGCGAGAAGCCACTGGAGCCGCTGCACGCACCAGCTTGCTCAGGCTAGCAAGCATTGAACTTTGCCTTTGTTTAATCGTCAACAGAATCTCGAATTAAGTGAAAGGAATACAGTTTGGAATATTTAAAACCCAAGGCATTTCTATTTTTCATGTAACATCCTAACTCTTACCGAATAGCTTAGTCATAATCTCCCTTCCAAGCTGCTTCCTTGTTTCTCTGATGTGATGGCTAAGGAACTGAAAAGGTAGTCAATCAGGTGTAGGTTTTGAAACCACCTTAAAATGCCAGAGGGAGAAGAAAACAAACAAAACACAACACCACAGGTTATAATTACGACAGGATGCTGACATCGATAGGTTTTGCCTCAATATAAACCAATAACGAAGGAATATGAAGAGGACAGATGAGTTCAGTAGCCGCAGTGGCTTGTATAACTTGGTCTAATGTTGCAAGGGACAGATTTATTCTACCGACAGTACTGAAAATGCATTTGATGCTTTCCCCACAGGGCATCTGCTCCCAGCTTCGGTCCGTGCCGCGCCTCCGCCGGCTCGGGGCAGCCCCAGCTCATTCCGAAGCGGCGGATGTCGCTGTCCCCGGGCCCGGCCACGGGCCCTCCGCTCCAGCAGCCGCAGGGCCGTGCCGGCGGGCGGGCGCACGTACCCCGGGTGACGGCCTCTCCTCTTCCCAGCCGCCGGCACCTGCTCCCTTCCCGCGCCCCGTGGGTCGAGGGGGTCCGCGGCTGCAGCCGGAGCTGCCCGAAGCCCGGTGACCGGCGCGGCGAGGCGAGGCTCTGGGGTAGTGCGGGTGTCGGCGAGCAGCCAACGTCAGGAAGGCCGCCCTCAGGGGACGGCGGAACGGAACGGAACGGAACGGGACGGGACCGGACGGGACGGGACGGGACGGCTCGGAGCCGTGAGACGGCGGGGAGCGGGGCGGGGCGGGGCGGGGCGGGGCGGTGGGAGGGGCGGGGCGGGAGGCGGGAGGCGGCTGCCGGCAGGGCGCAGGCGCGGTGGCGGCCGCTGTATCCCATCGGTCTCTGCGGACGGCGGGACGCAGAGTTGGGGTGGCCGGCCGAGCATGTCGGAGAAAAAGCAACCGGTGGACCTGGGGCTCCTGGAGGAGGACGACGAATTTGAGGAGTTCCCGGCCGAAGGTGTCGGGCGGGGCGGGGCGGGGAGGGGGCGAGCGGCGGCGGGGTTGGCGGCGGCAGTTCTGCCGGTAGGCCGCGGCCTAGGCACGACCGGTGGGCCGAGGCGGGGACGGAGCGCTTGGCCTCCGGCGGGTGGCGGCGGCGGGATGGAGGGGCCGGGGCGCCGCTCGCCAGCGGAGCCCTGCACGCAGAGCAGCCCTCAGGGTCTGCCCGGCGCTGCGAGGCGGCTCCGCGGACACCGCCTCGGCGACACGGAAGCGGCTCCGCGGTGCCCCGCGGGTTCGTGATGCCGCGCCCCGCGCAGAGGTGCGGGGCTGCGGCCCCGTCAGAGTCGGGGTCAGGCACGAATGCGCCGCCTGTGCCGGTGGCACCGGGCCGGGCCCGTCGCGGTTGCGGTGCTGTGTCACTGTGCTGGGGGGAACCGGCTGCGTGCCAGCCCTCGGGGTGGGCGCGGAGCGCTCGGGCTGGGAACTGAGCTTAAGGCGGAAAAAGCGTGAAAAGGCTATGACGTGCTCGCTGGTCATTTGGAATCCCTTTACCTTTCGAAGCACAAGTAGCTATGTCTTGGTTTGCTTCTCGTAGGTACAGGTAAGTTGAATGAGGAAGTTAAATCTGGACCTCAGTAAAACAAGTCAGTGTCCTTTGACAGATATAGTCTTGAAAAGATCCCTATTAGGGTAGATTGTTTTATCCATGTCCTGAATTCTGGGAATTATCTCAAGCTGTGGTTAATGACAAATTATATAAAACATGATAGATTAAACGTCAGAGGTTTTTTCCTGTACTGTCTTAATGATATGTAATTTTTTTTTGGTGGCCTTACAAGCCGTAGGTATTCTGAATCCTTCAGTATCAGTAAAAATAATATTTTTGCACTTACTGACAGAAAAAGTCGTCAACAGTTGAGATGATAGCTAAACTAAAGTGAGAAGAGCAGCCCTTCTTTTCCATATGTTTGCTAAACAGGCAAAAAATATTTATCATATTTAATGTAGATGTAAGTATTCGCAGTTAGGGATGAAGGAAGTCTTTGAAGCGTGCTGCTGAACCTTGGATTGATCAGAGCACTGACTTGCTGTTACAGAAGCTGAAATTAATTCTATTTGAATGTGGCTGTGCTACTAAAACCAAGTGCTGTGCCAGTTTTCTGGCTAGAGCAGAGATTTATTAAAGAGTGACCACAATCAGGCTTCTTGCTGATGTATCTTGCAAAAAAAATTAACCTCTGAAGAGGCTTGCTTAAATCTTCAAGTGAGATAATTTTGAAAGAATGTTCAGACACTTTGAATGTTATCTTCACTACTTAGGAAAGAATCATGGTAACTATGTGCTCAAATCCTTGCCAAATTGTTATTCATTTAAATTAAAATGCCACTTTCTATGCAGCAGAAAAACTTAGCATTCCATTACCCACGTTTTCTCCAAAGGAAATCAGATAATGCAAAGTTACATTATGGGATAAAAATACAGGCTTTTTGGAAATTTCTTTAATTCAGATGCATAATTTTTCTTCAAATAATGGATCAAATCAAGTTTATGTATTGAACATAGATGTGTCTTGTTTTTATAGGACACTTTATTTGAAGGATAGCATGATAGATTCAGGTGTATGTGAACTGGTAACTTAGGAACTTTTTGTACAGTGCTTTTCAGAGTGTAAAATGATATGATTTTATGGTTTTTATCTGCTACTCTAAAAACTGGTTTTTTTGTTGTGCTTTCCCAAGTGCAAAATATGGCAACAAGTGATCAGTATATTAAAATATTTTTTAGAGGAGCCCAGCCATGACAAGTTTATCAGAATTGAGTTTGTAATTTTGGTGTGTATTAATAATACTTAATGGTAGCAGGCTCTCAAATGTTCTTAATACTTTCAATCCCAGGTAATGCTATATTACGTTTTACTTTTTAGTCACAGGCATATGATGTAGCCAGGAATAACAACTTTAGTAAGCAATTCTGGGGTATAGTGTTAACATACAGGTATCATAGGATCTTGTAGCTAAAATGACAAGAATATAATTTAGGCTTTACTTTCTCCCCGCCTTAGTGTAGAAGATGACACGGACCTTTATGACTCTTCTTCATTCAGTGAGATTGGAGCATATTTTTGCAGTCTCCCCAGCTGATGTTTTATGATTGAAGCTGTTGTTTATTGTGCTGGATACTAGTTACTGTGGCTTGCCTGAGCAAATTCTACATTAGTAGATGTAAAAGTTTGCCTTTGTGTTCTTTCTAAACTGTTTTGAGATTTGTCTTTTATATCTTAGAAATCCAGATAAATGATGTGACTGGTAAAGCTTTTATTTTGACCAAAAATACAAAATCTATTGCATATAAATAGGCAAAGCTTATTGCAGATAGTATTAAAATAAAATCCTTTCCTTTGAGCAACTAGCAGTACAACTAAATTAAAACAATACTTTTCTATAACACTGCATTTTAAATTTTTTTTCAGCTTTTCTTCCCCATTCCTTCTTTTGCTGCCCTTAGGACTAGTAGGATTTCTGGGCTCCTTCATCTTTTCCTATGATATAATTTGAATAGAGAATTTTAATTGTAATGCCTTCTACATCTGTGTATATAATATATCAGTATGTGTATATCAGCTACAAATAGATTTTCCTATCCTAGTTAATCTTAAATATTAATTTTGTTGCCTGTGTTAGAAAAAGGAGAAAACGCAAAGACCAACCTTCATTCTTACCAAGTTAGTTGCTCACAGCAAATTAGCTTTTAATCTTTTTCCTCTCTTAGCTTTTTTTTCCTTATACTTTATCACAGTACGTTGCTCTGGGCCTTAGTCGTCCACGCTTTCACTGGATGGGCAGCAGATGGCTTACTGAATTGTAAGGGGATAATTTATCTCCTTAGGTATACTAATGGACTTTAAGAAATACAAGGTCACAAGTGTAAAAATTGGGGTGTGTCCTGTTTTGGTAATGTTAGAAAAACTTGGTGTTAGTCAGTAGAAAAAAACTGAGAAACTGTTCCCCAGTGAAGTGAACTGATTTGTATTCACATAGTGATTGTGATCGTTGCTGATTTTTTTTTTTTTCCATTTTTGTTATTTTAATAAACTAGTTAGTTTGATCTTAATTTTTCTTTTTAGTAATTAAGCATTAAGTGGTGATCAGTGATTTGTCAAGGGAGATGTGCCAGGTTATTATAGGAAAAATAGATTAGCAAATGAACATTTAGTGTCTTGCCTCTGTAAGGAAACAGCTTCTGCTGTCTTGAGAACCCAGAATTAGCTGTTTATGGGTTGCAAATGCTCTTTGCAGATGCCTCTCTCAATTTGTCTTTGCTTCTGCATCCCAAATATGGTTTTGGCATTTATCCATAGACTGCATCTGATCTGAGTGAACTGAGGATCTGTGTGTATGTGTTTTGGCAGAAGCATTTGATATATATTTACTTTTTCGATCAGAAAAGTATTTTAATACAAACCTGGAATTGCATACCTTTGGAGGTTTTTGGAGTCAAGTGCTCAATATCGCTTTCTTTTTATGATGTTGCTACAGCTTGTCTGTTTGTATGCAAAATGTCTCTTACGAATGAGTAATCCTGCAAGACTGATGTGAAATGTGTAGTGATTTTCACAAAGTTGCATTTTTATTTTAATTCAGGAAATTGTGAGGTGGTGTTTTAGATGTTTCTCTGCTTTTTGGAGTCATAAACACTTAAACATGATCCAGGCTTTATTGTTAGGGAGAAATCTGTTACGAGCAGAAGTCTGCCTTGCTCAAGTGCTGAGCTAATCTGTCAACAAGACATGGCACCAAAGCAATGCAGCACACAATATTTACTCCTCTTTTTTTGTCTTTAGATTGGACTGGTTTAGATGAAGATGAAGATGCACATGTCTGGGAAGACAATTGGGATGATGACAATGTAGAAGATGATTTCTCCAATCAGTTAAGGTAATTTTACTTTTCTAGAAGATGGTAAAACGTTTTAACTGACATTGTTTAGTTAATATCTGAAAGTTTGACATCCGCTTACTTTAAGAAATAGAGATCTGAAATAAATGAAAGTTCAGCTTTGTGCTGTTCTGACTAAAGCCTTTCAGAACCAGATTTAAGGGATTACAGCCCAGATGAGGTACTGATCGGCATTTAAGCTTTTAATAATTGTACTGTGAGACCTGAAATATGCCTAATGTCACTGACCTGTTCAGGCTTTTGCTGTGTTACGCAGCTTAAACAGTAGAAAGATCTCTGCAAATTGTGATAGTTGACACTTCCTCAATTTTACATTAATAAATCCTTTTCTAAGGACTTTTCTACATGTATGTGAAAATTTTGAATTGTACCACAAAGATTAATGACAAGGCAACCAAGATTTAACTTCTATGCTATTTGGTATGCAAAATCTGATGTTAGAAATTTTTTTCCTATACCTTTAAATAGTATTGCTGTTCATTGTCCCAATGGACACATTTTCTAGAGATCATTTCTCTATATTAATGTTAAGGTTCCCTTCTTGTGTGTGGTGAGTGTGCTGTTTGAGCAACAATGGAAAAGTAGTTGTTCATCACATGCTTTAAAAAAAAGTGCTAGTAATTTAAGTACCTGTAATCCAGTTGTTTTAATCCTCTTTGTTTGTCACTTGCAGTTTCAGTTAATCCTTTATGGATGCATAATTATAACTTAAATTGTTTCAAGCCTCAACACAAGGTTGCATTTTATAATTAATCCCTCAGTATGTTGCAAGAGGAGCACGCTATCTGTCATAAAAAACCAGCTTGGTTGAACAGTTCCTGGGGCTGATCTCCTGTGTTTTACTTGGGTGAAAGTGCTCCTTCCTGTAGAAGATACAAAAATAGTCTGGTATAGTTGTTGCTTGTAAGACTGAAAGGCAGTTAAACTGAAATACTGCAGAAGAAGTTGATATGTAGTGAAACAGTCTTTCCAGTGATACTGTAATTCTGGAAAAACATAGCTGATCTTGACAAACCTTCAGTAGCCGTGCCTTAACTCTAGCCTCTGGTACTGGTGACCATGTGCTAGTGGTAAATGATAGTTTGTAATGTTGATTTGTTGCAGCATGTTTTTATTTATCTTTAGAAAGAAAATGCTGCAGTTCTCCACTTCTAAAATTACACTACTAAGTATGTAAATTAACCTGAAATCTTTTTTTATATTTGGACTACTATATCTAAATATGTGTATGCTAAGACTAGGAGATAAAACAGATTATAGTTCTGGCTGATGTGTTTGGAGGCAGGTGAGAAGCAAGATGGGGACAGGGCAGGAGTGGTAAAGACAGCTGACTTGCTGTCCTGGCTACAACTAGGGAGCAAAACAATTCTGGAAGGTGTATTGCACCAAGATTTGAAAATAGTGTAGTCTGGTATTTTGATTTAAAACAAAGAGAAAAGTTGAGGTTATTTTGGAAGTACATGTGTTTATCGCTCAGATTAGTGAGCTCATTTGGTTTAAGGAAATCTTGAGAACAACTGGTGTAAGACAACATTTGGGGTTTTTTTCTAATGTGTCCGGATTTGTTGCAGGCTCACAGGTGCTGCTTTGTGCCCTATAGTTGTACTCCAGCCATGGTGGGTTAGAGGACAATACCTATGGTTAAAACAAATATTGGATTTTTAACTTAGAGGCCACTTTTAGTAATCTAAGACATTAAGGTGAAGAACTATACAATAAGTGAGGTTAAGGTTATTGGTGTGAACCTAAAAACAGTGTGACATGTTCATATTTTTCTAAAATGATCATATATTGTGTGTATTTTTAAAAAGGAAATTTACTTGACAATATTTGTATGTTTTAATATACTTCTCTTTTTTTCTATACAGAGCTGAGTTAGAAAAACATGGATACAAGATGGAAACCTCATAGGTTTTTTTGCTGAATACGGTGGTTTAACATTGAACTGTGGAAAGACTATATGGAGAAAAGAAAAGGTGGAAAATGAGATGACACTCTTAATTCTTTATCTGCTTGGATTTATTATTGTTTTGTATAAAAAATAAAGTTTTTAATCTTAGCCTAGTCATACGTAGCTTCTACTAACCTGGTAACTTGTATTTCAGTTCTGAAAGGCCTTGTGTGCCAGAATGGGTGGACTTGCCTAGAATGCTGCTAACGATCTGTCAGTGGCTGATGGTATTGCATCAGCTCCTATCATGGGGTGATAAATAAGCATGACCAGAAGGAAGACTAGTGAACATTTCTGTCATAGGGGATGTGGAGGTGTCAAAAAGAAAATAAGATACTCATGTGTTCCAATTGAAATGCAGCAAAGGTAGAAGGGTGATTGGGGAGTGATAAAGCTTGTTTTGCCTGAAGATTTTATTTCATAATGACTTGTTTTGGTTTTTTTTAGTTGTTTCAAGTGGGTGCCAGTTTGCTAGACTTGAAAGTTGAAACCCACTCTAAAGTGCATCTTAACAACAGCAGAAATACAAACTCCAATCTTGTCCTGTCATTTCTCAAGTCTGTTAAAGAGGAGATCTTTTGGAGGTGAAAGAAGTTCTGTTCTCAAGCATATTGAGGCCTAGGAATCTCTGCTGAAATTGCCTCCAATTTCCTAGTTGCAGCAGTTCATCTGTATCATACAAACATGCCTGCTGAGAACGGAAATCAGACTTCCAACTCATTTCATGGAGGCCAACAAATAGCTACCAGATAGATACAGCAGTAGTGACTGGATTTGATTACTCTCTCACTAGAAAACAGAAGGTGGAAATTACAAAACCTATTACCCATTCTATGAATCCTCCCCAAAGGAGCTGTTAAAGCTGGTGTATGCAAAGACTTGAGGAGATGCGATGATCCTGGCAGTGTAGGCCATGATCGCAAATTAAAACCACTTTTTTTAATAAAGGGTCAAATGTACTCATGGAATTTGAATTAGCTGGTTGCTTTTTCAGCAGTTCGCTGTCGAGAAGCAGAGACATAATTGTTAAAGTGAGGTTTCAGAATAAAGACATCAGTTGATGGACATGCGGTAATGGTATTAAATGCTTTAACCTTGTTAACTAAATGATGGAGTATCTTACATTATAATTGCATTTATTAATGCAAAATGCTGTGAACCTTCTCCCTCCCCAAATTCGGGTGGTGTTATATTTATGGTGGAGGGAAGATTCACTGTCACCCTTACTGCTTTCTGAAGGTAGCTCTGTGAAGACTGAGATCTTCCTTTGCCATCTGAATGCTTCTGCTAAACTAAGCATTTCAGATAGAGAGGCCCTTTCACATAGGCTTGCCCTATACTCAAATAAAGCGACTGGTACAGACTGGAATGTGCGGCTCGTGCAGCCCAATTCAGGAGAATACAAAGTCTTGGAGTTCATATTTTGACAAGTAAATGAAAAGTCAGGGTACAGAGTGGCGAATAGCATTGCAAACCTCCTCAAGCTAGTGTTGGGAGTTGAGGAAAAAGTATCTTCAGTACAGTTCTGGGGTTGTTGGTGTTATTAACACATCAGTGTTGGGAAGTTGAGTAATGAGAATGACCAAAACAAGATGACAGAAGAATTAGGAGATGCCTGGTACAATCTTTGGGTAGGGACAGCTGCTTTCCATTACAGGACTCTGGAAACCTGGCTAAAGCAGCCCTGTCCCATCAATTGCTAGCAGCAGGAGGAAGCATGGAGGCAGAAAACCATTTTTGCCTCAAGAAATCTCAGTATTTGCTAAGCCACAGTTGTCTTGCGTTAGTATCTTTTTCTACTTTCTTCACAAAAGCAGAATTGGAAGGGGAGCCTAGGCTGAGGTAGTCTGATGGCTCTGCACTCCTGCAAAAATAACCTTCAGCTGCTAGCACATGACCTGAAACCCCCAGCTGGAAAAACCAGCAATCTGCTTTGAAGGTTGGTTTGATACGGCCATGTAATGCTATTTGCATAAGAGAATTTGTTGCAAAGGAGTGAACAGGAAGTCATGTGCAAACAGCTATGACAGTGTAGCTCATTGCAAAATCAAGCACTTCACAGAGGCTGATGACCTGTATAATTGCCGCTCTACTGTTAATTTTTTTCCCCTCAAGTTTATTGCCTGGTCATATGGTTCCCCTTAAGATTTCTAGTACAAAAATTACTTGGGAACCTTGCTACTTTGGATTGGCTATTTTATTTCTCTCTAAAAATTTAAAACCCGCTGGTTTTGAAACAAGCTAGTCTTTTTTTTCACTTTTTTTTTTTTTTTTTTTTCCATCTCTGACAGCTTTGGTGTTCTAGAGGGAAGTTGAGATAGTTGTCTGGGATGTCACCGTAGCAAGTCACTGTGGCAAGTTACCGTAATTTACTTACTATAAACCGAAAGGAACTAATCTTCCCATGTGCTCGGAGGCTTGAGATTTTCAGATTGGCCGTGCTGGGAGGTTTTCTTTGGAGGTCTTTCCTGGAGATGCTCCAGTGATCCCTGTTAGCTGAGGAGTGCATGAAGTGTGGGAGATAGGAATGCTCTGGGGGTATGAGGGAGGGCATGTTGAGAGAAGATGAGGGGAGAGGGGGAGGTTTGGCCAAGATCTGAGCACAGGAGAGGTTGGGCTTTAGAAAGTAGGACAGCACGTGGAAGTGTGCATGGCAATTGGGTGTGGGCTGCTGGGTGGTGTCTCTTCCCTGTTGTGGGAAGGAGATTTGGGTCACAAAAAGGTTGACGTCACCCTGTGTTTGGGAACCAAACCTCTTCACCAGCTTAACCCTCAGCTGAGCTATGAGACTCTGACACAGTGTCATGATTCTGAACCCTGCTGGGGTCCATGGCATGCATCTACAGCTCTCCTCTACATGAAGTCTGAGGTGGCGTTTTGCAGCATGGGGACATCCCAAGGCAAAGCACTGTTCAGCTAACTCGGAGGAGAGCTCTGAAGGGTCCCTGATTGCTAATGTGTTTGGTGCTCTTGCTTTACTGTCATCCTTAAGAAACTATACAGATGTAAGAAGAAATGCAAAGCCACAAATAATGACACAAAATGGTGAGCAGTCCTAATTCAGGCTCTTTTCAGTTCAGCATTTTTGTCTCAGAAAAGCCCTTGGTGTTTTCCCATTGGGTCCCTGCCTCCCTCTGCTAGGGAGACACCACGACAGCACGAACAGCTTCCCTAGATACTTTCTGCTCCTGGCTCACAGCGTGTCCCGTTCCCAGCTGATTGCGCTGTATCCACACTGTGCTGTACAGAACAAGTGAGTTTGGGTCTGTGTCACAGCAGCCTGTGTGCGCGTTGCAAATGCTCTTCCACCACCCCTGGGAGATGGAGAAGTGTTTTCCCCTCTTTGAAGTGTACGTTAATATTAAGTGCTCGGTGTGAGACCCCAGGACCTCATCTTTCACTGGATTCAGTAGTACGGAAAATGCTCTGCACATTCAGATGTTTCTTTAGCTTCAGTTACTGCTGTGCATATTCAGCATTTCTGCCAATTGGGATTTATGGGGTATCAAGTTAGCCACCCAGAAAAGGAGGAACACGCATTACAACCTTTGCAGCTTTTGTACTAATGAGACAAGGACTCCACAAGTCGCTAGCTTCCCCTGCTAGCTTTTTCTTGAACCTTATTTTTTCTTCTCCTGTTTTTTCTTGGACATTAACAAGGACTAATAAATCCCCAGGGCTGGGAGTGAGTATAGGAAAATATATGATCACAAAAGTAAAGATTATTAGAAGGCATGTGTATGGAAAATGGAATTTATATTGCAGAGTTACAGTTCCAGCATTTCCTATCATCTAAGTGTCTGACTTTCCAGCCCTAATAAGAATCTTTTAATGCAGGTGTGATTTTGTTTTTGCATAATAATACAGCTAAATTTGATTTCATTCTAAGGCATGCAGGGAAGTAAGAAGATTCATGCCCGGGAAGTTTTTGTGATGGAATTTTACTAAAGCATGAATGTTATTTAACATTTCAAACACACCAAGATCCTTCAGGATGAAGTGTGTGATATAAATGTAAAATATTTGCAAACTATAATTTAGCAACTGCTTTAAAATCACAGTCAGTATTCCAACCTCTTACATGTGGTGGCTGAGCTCCTTTGTCAACTGAGAGCTAAGGGCAGTGAATGTGAGATTCATTAAGTAATTACATGGGAACATTAATTTCAAATTAATTTCAACAGTTGTCTTAGACATTAGCAACCAAATAAGGAGACCAAAGGCAAACAGTAATGCAGATTAATACTTCTAATAAATGAAGGCATTTGAAGTGATTTACATAAATCGGATGATAAGTCCTCATTTAATGGGCTTCCAAATGCTCCCCACCTACCCTTCCCATTCACCTTTGCACGTTTCCAGGATGTGGCCATGCTCTGCAACTCCCTGGCTCTCTCATTACATTGTGCTTTTCTCAAAATCCTTCCTATGCTGTCTTCATAATAAACAGTCAGACTCTCTGGAATTTGTTAGCGTGAGCTGGAACCTTTTAATGCTTCTGAATCTGCAGCGCTGGGAGGCATGGGAAAGGAACAGAGCCACTATTGACAAGGCCTCCAGGAAAATAAATGGTGGAGAATTAAAAAAGCAGATTAGGGTATTGGGGGATGCTTGCCTACAGGCAGGGCAGGGAGATGAAAACCAGCCCATCAGCAAGTGAATGGGTCACATGTAATGGATAATGACCAGCCCTTTTCATCTCTTCTGCAGTGAGCTTGAGGCTCTTAATGAAAAGAAGCAGGCACTGGTCTGGTGTTACATTGCACCTGACAAGGCAGCTCGGTGACTCACTGATCATGCGAAACCAGCCCTGCCAATACTCCAGCCACTGGCCTTGGGTTCCTCCTGCCATGAGCAAAATAAAAGCACTTCCTTCTCAAGGGAGCTGATATCTGTGAAAGGTAAAAGGCAAGATAGGGCAACTGGGGAAGGTGGGTGATGGCCTGTGGTATTCCCTTTCTTCTGGTATTTGTTCGCAGTGTTCACATAGGATGTGATGGAAATACAAGGCAAACCCCTAACATTCATAAAGATTAAAATGATTGTCCCAGTCATAGGGCTGTTCAGTGGTACTGTCAAGCTGATAGTAATTTTGGGACCTTGTTTTTCAAGACTTGGGTAATGAACTGATGCTATACAGCCACTTCTCCCATGGCTGAGGGAGTACCAGTAAGTTCAGCAAACAAAGGTGTAGCGATTCTGTTTGTGCTCAGCTCAGTACCACTTTCTTACATCAAAGAGAACTGGTTCAGTTCAGAAAAGCACAAAGAGACATAAGATCCAGCAGAAGAGCGTGATTAATCTGACTCTGAAGTATTGAAGATGTTGGCTTTCCTCCTTCCTTCCCAAGATCTCTGTTGTGCCCTCTCTGCAGGTGAGTATGAGCTGGTGCTTAAACTGACAGAACTGAGACCCAAGCACATTTTCTTCTTGGCCAGCAGTTTGCCATGGAGGAGGATCTCAGCAGGACATCAGGGCAAAGAGGAAGCCATGGCAGCAAGAACCTACATTAAAAAACCCTCACTTTTCTACCTGAAGGTTAAAATGGTAAAGGATGAAAACCACTCCTAAGCAGAAAGCAGCATCTGAGAGGGTATGTGAGCACTACATGTGGCACTACAATTGAATCACTGTAAAGAGGGATTCACTCCAAATTATACATGTGAACATGTGTCCTCTAATATAGCCAGGAGTGTAGACGGATCCATTACAAGACTATTGCTTCGGTGGCTTTTTAGGACATAGTAATTTTTTTTTTTTCCTAGGGCATATAAAAAATGCAGAGGGTGCACTACAAAGTGGACCTCATCCCACAGGTATTGAGGTCAGTTCTCTGGCTCTCCTGCTGCAAGGACCCATCTCCTGAGTGCTCCGCGTTGCAATGAGGTATGGCTCTTCAGTCTGTTCGGAGCCAGCCCCTGGCTGCAGGTGATCGCTGGTACTGCAAGAGAGAAACAGTCTGTGCAGATGTGGCAGCAGATGGATGCTACTGCGTGTTGTGTACTGAGAGCCTCAACATCAGCCTAGGAGTGTCCCTGTGACATTTCACAGATGAAGCATTAGGTGCTAAGAAATTTAAGGGATTTCATCAAAATGTGCATTGGATTCTGTTCCTTGCTCAGCTGCTCTATGATCAATATCCATTAGAACCAAGAGCAAAACACTGTTTCATTGCCTGTGAGCACAGGCAAGGTTACATTGGTACTGTTCATCTTTCCCAGGATGTCATTTCTAGGCTGAAGCTTGCCTCATTAGAGACTGTTCCTCTATTTAGGTGCTTGATGTTAGTACCACAAGGAGGGTCTGGCATGGGGTAATCCTTACAGGTATTACAGCAGTTAAAAGAGTAATTATAAAGGCCAACGGGTAGAGATTTGATTGCAGCTTGATGGAGCTGCAGAAACTGTGTGACTCATCTTAAACAGAATATATATTACAGTTATAAATAGGGTCTTTTTTTGCAGTTGCAATGATATATTTAGAAATTGCTGTTCTTTTTAAAAATAACTTTGATGTTATACAGGTATCTGGGGCTTGCAGGTTACATTGCTTATTGAGAAGACACACACTTTAGCAGTAGCTATCTGTCACACCAGGCACACGTGGTACTTTTACAAACACAACATCAGACATGGTCTCCCTGCCCTGAGACTCTCAGTGGGACAGAAACAATGTGCAGGATATGCTGCAAGAGAGGATGGAGTGGGTTGTGATAGCCAATGGTAAAACAGCACAAATAATGGATGTTTGGCAGCAGGCAGAAGAGAGAAAAAAAGCATCTCCTGAGTGATGAGGCTGAGGCTAGGATGAAGCAAGAGACACTCTGGGTCAACTTCAGTCTATAAAATGGACTGGCTCCAGGTTGCTTCCAGATCAAAAAGGCTGATACAAAATGAGCTCTCTTCCCAGCTTGAAGAACAGCGTAACTGAAAGACATAGGGAGCTTGGTCAGTTTTTTTCATCCAGGAGACAGTTGAGTGGTGATGTGACCATAGTTCTCAAGTTTCCATAGAGAGAAGAAAATTGTCCCGAAAGGAGATGGCTTTTTAACCTCACAGAGTAAGACTGAGAGATTGGAAGTGCAAATTAGATAAATTCAGACCATATATTTTTACGACATGTACTGAATTAAGCCACTGAAAGATTTTTCTCCCTCAGATGTAGTGGTCTGTCTACCATGGAGCTGGTAATCATGGTTAGCCTTCTTCTTGATACTTTGTGATGGCTGAGCAAGAGGGTGTAAGTGCGAAGCAGGAGTGGTAGTATGGAAGTACAGATGTGTTAAAGGGACTAAGTGCAGATGAGCATTTCAGTCCTTTCTCACCATATCTTTCACATTATTCTTCTGCTCAGTGCTGCAGTGATTTTTGCTGTGCATATATGGTATGCAACATGAGTTTGTACTGTACCATCTCCAACCTCTTCCATGACAGAAGGCACTAAATCAGGCAGTCTGCCTCACAGGCCCTTATCTTCCCCAGCTTTAACTTCATTGATGTCAAAGGACGTTTATCAATTTCACATTGTTGTGGGATCAGAATCTGGAGCCTGAGAACATGGAGTAAAAACGGTTTGCAGCCATGGGCTTGAGGAAGCACCACAGAGTTGTTTGTGGTACATATGGAGCTGCTCCCTGGGTACCACTGGACTGCTGGGTTCTTCTGTGTGTAAGGGCCATGGGCCTCCTTTCACTCCTTCAGGAGACTGCAGAGCCAAGGATTTAAATACAGCTTGACTAGGCTTGAACGCCTTACAAACTTTCAAAATACTGGAGTCCCCCCTGTTGGAGCTGTGTTGTGAGCTTTAGCTCTGCCAACTGGGAACATAGAAGTAATTTTTTTCCCTAGGAAGTCACAGTGCTGCAAGAGCACTCAGGTAGCTTCCTCCTCAGTTTTGCTGAAGACAGTTCTAGTAGGTACTCAAAGTATGAAAAAAATTTCAATACAGTGAAGGTCCTGCATGGTTGAAGAGCAGCTGTAAGAGATCAGACCAAAGGCTCTGTGTGTCAAGGGATCAGCTGCTGGGAAAGTCTGGCTGGGAGGAGCATCCCTACAGTCAAAGCTTCCTGTTAGAGATGTGCTGCTGGCAGGTAGACATGGGTGTCCTGTTTTGAGTGGGGGAAATGGTCAGGGAGAAGCATTTTTTCCTTCATGGAAGGATGTCTCCATGGTGTAAGCTGGTGTCTTTTAGATCTACAATGAGTGATGAGCAACAGTGATCATCCGAGGAACTTCAGCCTTGGCACTGTAGTGAGTACCGTTATCACTGATTGCTCCTACTGAGACTTCAAGTGATTGGAGAAACTGCCTCATGTTAATTAAAGGAGTTGAACCTCTTCAGCCTACTGCTGGAAAATGTTGAAAACAAATATATGGTTAGTTTGGGACAGGATGGGGTAATTCAAATAATAGATTAGTAGGTTTGGAAAAGCACATGAGGAGAGGAAAAATATAACTGTAGAGACAGCAAGAAAGATGTGGAAATGCAAAAGAGGTAAAAGCCACAACAGCCACTGAGTGGAAAAGGGTAAGAAATGTTGAATTCAGGCTGGGACCACCTCAGAGGCAGAGGATCCAGCATTCCTTAGGGAGGTACATGTTGCATCAGGATGAATGCCTGTGCCTGATCCCCCGCCTGAATGTTGTAGGTGTTTTGCCAGTGTCTGGTATGCAGAATGGCACCAGGGCCTGGCCCATGCCTCTTAGTCTAATGTCATCAAGTCTGTTTTACTGAGTGATGTCAAGCTCCCAGGTGGATTCCTCCGGGGAGAAACCTTCCCATGGGTAGATAATACTCTTGCAGGAAAGTGTTCTGTTTTTTCTTACTTTGAAATGTTGGAAGTAGTTGCTGGTTTTCCAAGGACTCAACTCAGTTGGGTCTGTATTTTGTTACACCTCCCATGGACCCTACATCCTCTAATCTGCCATCTGTCTTTCCAGCTTTGTCAGGGGATTTAGTAGATGTGCTTGCCCATCGATATTCCAATTTTAGTGCGCAGGATTAAAAACTATTCCCTGCTCAGAAATGGGGCAAATTTTGTGGAGGAGTGTCAGGCCAGAGGAAGGGACACAGAGCTCTGGGATACCAAAGAGCAGAGGAGAATCTTGGAGGGTGCAGAGGTGGTGGGGTGGGAAGAAGTGTGGACCTTGCCTTCTCAACAGGGTCAGCACTGTGATAACACAGTACACCGTTCTCAGTATTCTACTCTTATTACTGTCACTGGCACTCTTATATTCAGCAAATAAGTGAATTACATACTATTAACGATAACTAGAAATTCCTGTAAGACTTTCCTATTAAAGTAGTCTTTCATATTTTTAAGAGGCCAAAGCTCTCTTTGAAGGCTTTGAAGTTGCATTTCTGTTTCATCTGAAATGAAACTGAGCAAAGGCAATATTGCAATCACAGGCCTGTATTTGTTTTCATTGGGAATGCATTAGCATTTCGAGCTATAAAAATATCTGCCTAGAAATCACTGGGTGATGACCAGAGCAATGCTCAAATAAGGTACTGAAGTGATAAGGTAGAAATCCGCACTCCCAGGAATAAGATGGAAGTTCAGTAGCAGCAAAGGGAACATACATAAAACAGGAGGTGTGCAGAGCTGTGTTACTGTAAGGGCCATCAAATCACATACATGGTGTTGGAGTGTTGGCAATGCTGATTTTGCTGGAGATTCAGTAATTTAAGTAACCTAATCAAGTGTCATAATTGATTGGAATTTCATTTCCTCTCTTGGAAATCATTAAGAGTGGTCATTGCTTGGTAAAAGCATTTGATGTTCCCTCCAATGGAGCAAGGGCATTTCTCCCCTTCACTGACAGAAAGCCATTGCTAGCATGTGACCAAGGAGCATGGTGGCCAGGATCTCTGTGCCACCCACCACTCAGCTCCTAAAAAGGGGTGCAGTGCCCCCATGTGCAGAGGGAACCCCACCAGGAGGATGACAGGGCTTTCACGGCAGCTTCACCAGCAATTAACAAGCTGCACTTGATGCCAGGGAGGGATGTGCATTGGGAAGCAACCTTGTGCAGCATTGCTTCCTTCTTTGTAAGAAGAGCTGAGACATTGGGATTCTATTATTCAGCTTGCTGAAATGCAGAATTGCAGATTAAATCCTTCCCTCCGAGGCTGACAGCTGTGCCATCCACCCCCCACCTATGCACAAGGGGTCGCAAGGAAGACCAGACTTCTGTCCTCAGTTATGTGCACTGCTGAGACCCTTCAGCCCCATGCTTGCTGGGGCCCAGCTGCCCTGCTGGCAGGGGAGGTGACAGAGGCTGAGCCTGTGAAGCCAGTCCGGTCCTGTGCTGGGGATATTCCCCTGCATACAGGTGTTTGCATCTATGTGTAAAAGAGACGTCTGAGGGTAGAGGTGCCCAGGCTTGCTCCTTGCATGGGTGGCAGGCACTGTTGGTGTGAACTCACCTCTTGCTCCTTCCTTCCTCCAGGTGGTGCTTGCCTAAGTGCATACCTAAAGCTGGGCAGCAAAACCTCTCCATGGAAAAAGCCCAACTCTGGCAAAGGGGATCACCATTGCAATGCCCTACCCATATCACTGAGATGTTCACTTGTGTTAAACACCTTCCATTTTACACGTAGAGAGCAGAGTTACTTCTTTAACGTATTTTGAAACAACCTTTCTTGGATTTAGCCCATACAAGAGATAACACAATCTCTTAACACTTGGCAAAAGCAATATTTCAGTTTGTAGGAAAGGGTTTTAAATTTTATTTTAAGGACCACTTAGAAAATAACCAGCTTTATTTTTAAATGAAATGTAAGCAATGTTAAAAATCTGCCATCCTTGTAAATCAGAATTTCTGGCCTCCAAACACACAGTATGATCTCCAGTGAGCAGATATCTGTGAGCTCTACAGAAGTACTTTCACCAGGTAGCTATACTACTGTGCCAACTTAGTGTAATCATTGTAATCAGCCAAACCAATTACAGAGTAACAGCATACTATACACATAACATTCTAAGTATATATTAAGGATGTTCTGTTAAAATTGGTAAAAGTCCTCTATTTCAGCTGCAAGAAGAAAAGCCATCATCACTCTCTTTTTTCTTGCTTCATTTGAGTGAAGACTTAAATATAGTTGCATTTATATTTTGCACCTTGGAAAATATTTGTATTGTAAAATAACACATTAAAGCTTTGAGCCTGAAAACACTAATGCACAAGAGTAACTTTATTTATACATTAGGAATATTTTAGTCAAATGGCCTAATGTTTGGAGAATCAGATTCTGAAAAATAATGTACTATTTTATGTTGTACCACTATTGGTGCAAAAATTAATGGATGCATTATTTAAATCAGGCATTTAGAGAGAAGCTTTGCAGCTTGGCATTTTTTTGCTATCATATTGTTGGAAGAAACAAGTAAATAAAATCTGAGGGAATGGGAATTGAAAATAGAGGGAATTAAATGAAAACACGTGAAATGTTCAATATGTGAGGCACACCTGCTTCAGCCTGCAATGTCCCAGATTCAGAGCAAAGGCAATTTTCAGCCTTCCCTCCGATCCAGGATTTAGTAAAACTCTTGATCCGTCTTTTCACATCTAAAAATTCCTTTCATCATTTTTGTCTCCATCAACCCCAGAGGTTAAAGCTTCCCTTTCAGCTCTGATTATCACAGATGTGGCTCTGTATGAGTAGAGACCCCGGTTTTATCCAGGACTGGCCTTTGCATTTAAACTCAAATGTCTTTTCTTCCAAAGCTCACACACACCAATTTGTTTAATGCTCTTGATATTAAGTACAATCTTCAGAGAGAGCACTTGGGACTTTGCTGAAGCAAGATCACTTTTTAACTAGAAGAGTGAAGGGTCTGTGGCTTCAGCCAGGACAGCGAGCTGTGCTTGCTCAGATGCTGGAAGGAAGAAGCTGAGGTCAACAAGCAGTGCTGCTAGAGGAAATGCAGCAAAGCTTTCCCAAGGAGAAATGAAGTATTACTGCACATGGGCCAACAACAGGAGTGTTGGGTTAATTAGGCAAGTCAATCATGCCTGCTGTCTGATGATGTCCTACACACAGATTGCCGTGTTTGCTTCTGGGAATGATCCTTACTAGACCTTTTATTAGAGATTTAAGTCGCTGGTAATGGGAAAATAGAATTACAGAATCATAGAATGCTTTGGACTGTAAGGGACATTTAAATATCATCTAGTCAAACTGCCCCTGCAGTGAGCAGGGTCATCTTTAACTAGACCTGGTTGCTCAGGGCCCCATCCAACCTGACCTTGAATGTTTCGGATGGGATATCTACTATCTCTCTGGGCAATCTACCTTGTTCTGTTGCAACAGGTCCTGATAAAAGGACTGTTCCCATCTTTCTTACAGGCCTTCTCTAAGTACTGAAAGTCTGCAATAAGATCTCCCTGGACATTTCTCTTCTCTAGGCTGAATAACCCCGCTTTCTCAACCTTTCTTCACAGGAGAGGTGTTCCAGCCTTTGGGTTACTTTTTGTGGCCCTTCTCTGGAACTGCTCCAACAAGTCCATGTGCTGAGGACTCCAGAGCTGGACACAGAACCTGGTTGGGTCTCACCAGCAAGGAGCAGAGAGGGAGAATCACCTCCCTTGACCTGCTGGCCATGCTTCTTTTTATGCAGCCCAGGGTACAGTTGGCCTTCTGGGCTGCAAGTGCACATTGACAGTTCATGTCCAGCTTTTCATCCACCAGTATGCCCAAGTCCTTCTCTGCAGGGCTGCTCTCAATCCCGTCATCCCCCTGCCTGTATTGATACTAAGGATTGCCTTGATCCAGGTACAGGACCCTGCACTTGGCCTTGTTGAACCTCATGAGGTTCATGCAGACCCACCTTTCAAGCTTGTCCAGGTCCCCCTGGATGGCATTCTGTCCGTCAGACATGTCAACCTGTAGGACACACCACCTGCATCCATCAAAACCACTTATTGACTCCTGTAAGATGAGAATTTGACCTCAAAGTTGTGGTACCCTTTTTGTTCCTGTTTCTCTCACCCTCGAGTGGCTGCTGTGGTCTTGGTGCCATTGTGGTATCTATAGGAAGGGTCCCCACGCAGAGGCTGGGTCTGTAGCACATCCCACTGTGTGCTGAGGTGGGTGAGCTGTAGCTTGGAGCCAATGTGGAGATGCAGTGGTTAAGCAGTTCCTGCCATCATCACTATAATTTACCGGTAGCAAAATGAAACCTGTATTTTAAAAAATCCCTGATTAAAATACCTAGCTAAATAACTTTTATCCTGTCCTGTCACTTTATAGTCACAATCCACTGTTTTGTGCCTGAGCCACCAAGCTGTGGAGACCAGCTCTCCTTGCACACACCTTTGACAATACTTGGACATTTCACTCCGAGTTGCACCAGGGAGCTCGCAAAAGCTGCAGAGCTGATTGTGTGGAAGCTAGGAGTAGAAATACCAGTGTGAATGAAATAATGGCAGTCACAACCCTCCACCTAAAACAACACTTCAGTTGCACAAGTTGTAGTATTACAGCAACTCTAACTTCTTCCCAGGCCTGACATCTTCCCGGAGATGGAGAAGGGACAGAAAGGGATTCCTGGATGGGATGTTCTGTGCTCACCAAAATGGATTATTGCTTTCTTGAGTAAACGCAGTGTAAAATAGTTGAGAAACAGAGTTTGATTATTTAACTTTCTACATGATGGGTGGTTTTCTGCTGCATCATGACCCACAGGAGCTCAGCATTCCCTACGAAGACCCAACCATCTCTGTTTTTTTCTGGTTTGGCTCTCTGCACCAGTCCAGCTCCACTTCCTGCTACAAACATTTCTGGGTAAAGCTCTGTTATACACTTCATGGTACATATATACTTTTTGACTAACGGCTTTCAAAAATGGTATTTGCCTTTTCCTCCTAAATAAACCCCTTTTACACAATAACTATCATGCATTTCTGACTCTGAATATGTAAATATAGGAAAATGAAAATGCAGCCACTGTCACACAGGATAACATTGCAGCCTTAAACTTCAGATCCATTCAGGATGATTTGCTAACATTTGGTACTCCAAGCTGAAGTGCCAAAATTGCCCGTCTCACACAATTTTCAAACATTCCACCTGCACAGAACGAAGAAAAAATAGCTATCTCCAAGAGAGAGCAAACTCCATTTAACATGTTTTACAAAGTACTAAAGAGCTTTCCTATTTCAGATGAAGAGCAGAGAATACATCCTTTGTGCTGTACTTACCCAGTACTTGCAATATCATATATTCTAGGTCATTTCAAAGATACTATAACATACTACATTACTATGATTATTTATCAAAACCACAGTCATGTAGCTTTGTATGATCCATGAGCTCAGCAGGTAAAAATTTAACTTCTGTTGCTTTTAATGTCTTGAAAGAATTTCCATTACAATTATTTTGAAAGACTAAAGATTTCTCTAGTCTGCTTGCTAAATACAATTGCAATTATAGGGTGTTTTGGGTATCATTCAACAAAACTTGAGTATCTAACTGTAGTCAGTTATCCTTAATCCTAGGACTGGTAGTACCTTCTGTAGTCTGGGTCTTCTGTCACATTGCAGTTTTTTATAGACACAGGCAATTATTTTTCAACATGTAAAGACATTTGCAAAGTGTACTTCATGAAACAGAACTGCTGTTTAATCTGACAAGTGATGAGTGATTCCCTGTAAAGTCTATTTGTCTGTAAAACAGCCATGCTTTTACAAAGAAAACTTGATTTCCACAAATGCAAACCTGAATTACAGAGCAGGGTAAAGGAAAGACCCAGTAAGCCTTGTGCAATGGAATTTAGGTTCAGTGGTGTGCTGAAGCTCTACAACAATTATTTTATATGAGCCAAGAACTGTCCTCGCAGCTTGTAGAAACCTAGTCCACAAACATGAATGACTGTAGAGCATATACACAATTTTTGGTTTATACGACTTTCTTCTAAGTATATTGTTGCTTTATAATGGTTTTTTGTTAGTAATTGCACTTACAGAGTTCTGTAAGAAGGAACCATGTTTTCTCAAGATGGGTGAGGATTCAGAAACCTTTGAGACTACTTTGTATCTGGTAATCTCCCCAAATATCCATGCTTCCTAAAAACATCTAAATTATCCCCATACCCTTTAAATTGTTTAAATCAAGCAAATTTCCCATTAAAATAATTAATGTTTCCATGCCAAATTGTCTCTAATTTTCAGTTGATTTGTATGTGATGCTGAGTACCTTGGAACTGGATATAAAGAATTGTGTGTTTTTTTCTGTAGACTTGATGTGTTGGATCCACGTCAAAACTTGTAGTGAGGACAACTAACCCTGGAAAATATGAACATTTCTATGGCAGAAGGAAAGCAGTCTTTTGAAAGAGGGATGCTTAATTTGTGAATATGACATAGTGCAGACTTCCTTGCCCTGTTTCCAGCATTTTGTCTTGCCCTCTGGGCTTGAACTGTGAGGAGAACAATTTGTCTTGTGATGCTTGGCATTTCTGCTGCCAATGCCAGAATAAACTAAGGAGAGAAAAGGCAAGTGAAAATTAAAAAGGTGCCACATGGAACTAAAAAACTAAGGTTAAACTTCAGATGTCTTTTATTTTAGATCCTCTGTTCTCTCTAGTATCATCTGAAATCTATGGCAGCCACTTCTGAGGGCAGGTTTCTGTGGTATTTGCCAAAACAATCAAAAATCACACAAAATTCCCTAGACTGAAATCTCATCAGAGGCAGTATGAATCACCTTGAACTCTGAGCTGATGTGGTCACAGACAGAGCATTTCTCACCGAGCCAGCACATCCTCCACTGAGCCATGCATGACCCCACCTGCATGTCCTGTGAAAGTTGTGCTGCGCTGCTGAGCCAACCCCTCCTCTGAGGAGCTGTTGTGATGGCCCCTGCCATCAGCCCAAGCCCAGGGAGCACACTGCCAGCATCCTGAGGCAGGCAAGGCATCGATCCCCCGGGATGTGGCTGTGATGCTGGCTGAGAGCCGGGCCCAATGGAAAGCTGCCTTCTACAGTTGAGGCAACAGGTGTTTTCCCTGGTGAGAAGGGAAATCAAAGAGGAATTTTGAGTCATCTGCTTGGCGCTTGCCTGTGAATGAGGAGCGATGGCTGGTGGCCTTGGTAGCTGTTTCATCCCCAGCCTCTCCTGTTTTCTTGGCAGTAGTGAGTATTGTTGCATGGCCATGTGACAGAAGAAAAATTTTTGATCCAGATGGAAGAGAAGTGAATAAGAAAGATTACAGCTATGTTAAAAGACACCTGGAAGCTTAAAAAACATTACTGATCTACCAGTACTGGGTGAGAGCCAGAAAATGCAATAGCTCAGAGAGTAACAATGATGATGTGCCCCTCATGAGGCTTTCTTGTGGTGGTGCAGGAGTATCCAGCACTATGGCTGGGCCGACATGACTTTTGCTCCCAACACACTGGGCAAACACCTACACAGGATCTGTGCCATGCAGAAAACATCTCCTTCATCAGTTCTCAGCAGCTTAGAGAAAGTTCACTGCTAACAGCTCAGAAATAGCAAATGTTTGGCTGCATTTACGGTAATTTCACATTCTCTGTTCCCTCCATGTCAAAACGATTATGTATATTCTTCAGAGTCGATAAAGTTACTCTACTCCAAAGCCAAAAACATGTGTTGAAAAGCCGAGGTACATTAAAGGCTCTTTTTTTATTCTAGCCATTTCACACACATTTTCCCTGAGCTGTGGCAGAATTCCAGCGTAGCTGAATCCAAATGTTGCTCCTTTCAGAGGCACATTTTTGTAGTAAATGTGCATGGTATGTCACATTCAAGGCTTGGGTTATTTCTTCTTGCAATACAATGTTTGTTACTGACCACTGCTGTGTAGAATGAACCTGGTGGCACCAGCTTGGCTGCTCTGTGTGAAAAAAAAAAAAGCTGATCTCTCAAATTTGGGAGTTTTGACATTTTAAATTTGCATTTATTTGCACATTTCCAAGCACTATTCAATTGTCAAACAGTCATGTGTTGGTGGTGAGGAGGCAGGTAAGTTATAAAAATTAATTGGCAAGATTCTCATTTGCAGAAAGTAATTTGTATCCACTGTAGTGCATGTATATATCATCAGGCTGGTAGAAAGGAGTCTTCTTGAGAAATGAGAATCAGATCTATCAGCTCAGTTTCAGAGTCATGTTCACTTGCTTTATTTGCATAGCGTAGCAAAGAAAATCCAGCTCTCCTGCTGTTTTCCATTTCCCGAGAGCCCCCTTCTTCCCTCTCACCAACCCTCCCTTTGCTAGTACCACATAAATAGAAAATGGTGCCGGCATATTTTTCTACATAGAAAAAGCAGAGAGCTTGTAACCTTCCTCTCCTGTCAATCACCAGACACAGCTATGTAGTCCTCCTACCTTAGCTGAGAGCTAGGGGGTCTGTATCATTGCCAGAATGGCATTTCTTCCCAAAGGAAGAAATATCACAGAGTCACAGAATTTTATCTCTGTATCTCTTTCCTGTCTTAGCCATAAACCTGCACAAAAAAAGGATGCTTCTCTTTTGCTTCTCCTGCTTATGGCCCTGATTTTGGCAAGATTTTGGCAGATTCTTGTGACAGCGAGGACAAGTTTGCGCTGTCTCCTTTTGGGGTGTGCAACTCATAGGGCATTTGGCTCATGTGAGGGTTAACAAATGTCTGGAGTATTCAATGGTTATAACAAACTGAGATTTCCAGACTATCCACTTACTGCTATTTCATTTTCCCTGTTGCATCTGGAGTTTCCTTCTTGGTTTTACTTGGATCATAATTGATGTCAGGGCTCTACAGCTATAGTATGACTCTACTGTCCCTCGTTTTGTAACAGCAACAGGTTCATTGCAGTGTTTCCATTGCTGCAACATCTTTTACATTAAAAGTAAATTTGAAGCAATGAGGCTGGAGCAGGCATGTTGTCAGTGGGGTACAATGAAGTAGAGCAGAGATCTCAACATGGTGGGAGAAAGGCTGGAGATGCTAGACCACAGTTCTTCACAGCTCTTCAGGTATTTTCAGAATAATTTTTCTGTCTTTTATTTTTGGGATCCTTAAAAAAGCCATGGGAACTGCCTTTTCCTTTTCTGAGGCTTCTGCTTCTCGAGCTCTGGCAGCTGCGCTTCTTCTCCTGTTCCATGGCATGTCAAGCAACGTGTGATACATTGCAATTACCCCAAGGGTGGCAGTCCCTGAGGAGAGCTGACAGCACAGTTCAGATCAGCAGAGACTTTGAGTTATTTTCAGGTAGTTTTAAAGATCATTCAGTAATTCCCTTACATATTCTACAGATTGTGATCAAGACTTTTCCTCTTGCAGTTTTCTAAGTTAAGAGCAAAAATCACTCCCTGTTTCCTCTTACAAGCAAAAGCAAGAGGACTCTGCATATCGGAGATGCAATGGCAAGCTGTGAATTTAGAGTGCCAGACTTTAGGAGTCCAAAGGAAATGTACCTAGTCTTTTTTCAGATTCAAAGAGATTAGAGCCACTTCCAATGATTTTGAGCTAGTTTAAGGCATAGTCTCCTTGGTCTCTCCTTGGTCTTCTCCTTTCACGTTTTCCCTTCCTTCCACTGAGGGTGTCACACCTTTCTACCTACATCCTGATAGCAACCCAGAGCCAATGAATCCTATCAGACGTTTCCTCTCACTAGATATACTTCATCACAGATTTTGAAGCCTTCGGAGTCCCTAAAAGGTCAACAGATTGGCCCTTCTTAGTCCTTGACAAGGAGATTCAATCAAGCAGGTTGCCCAGGGAGTCTGTGCAGTCTCCATCCTGGTGGAGGGTTCAAGATCTGGCTGGATAAAGCTCTGATCAAACTCATCTGATCTCAGAGCTGACCCTGCTGTGAGCCGGAGGTTGGATTGAGACCTCCTGAGATCTCTCCCAATCAAAGTTGCAAAAAGAAGGTTCTTTACTGAGAACTAAGGAGCGAACCTGGAGAAAACAAAAAAAAATCCATCCTTCTCCCCATGAGAGGTAAGTGAGAAGTGTGTTGGCACAGAGTCCCTCTCTGTCCAGATAATCCATAGCCTGGCTGTATGGTTTGAGTACACAGCACTGGCACATAGTTGAGGAAGACCCTCCTCTGGCTGTAAATGATACCTCATGGAATGGCACTGAAGAAGAGCTGGAGCCCTTCTAAGGTTAATCATCACCATGCCAGACATCTGCTGGCACCTTTGTCCTAGCACCTTCTGGCACAGCCACACTTCGGGCACCCCAGGTGCCTATGTGAGGAGGTATAGGCTGATAGCAAGGAGTGAGAAACTCAGGTCTCTGCATCTAGTGGGTCACAATAAGGCCCTGCACACGTGTTTGTGTCCTAGCAGAAGATAGTGGGGCAGTGATAGGGGAATCTGACCCTGAATGTTGGCTGTGGGGCTGCTCACAGTTATTGGCAACTACTCAGAGCATATGGCCGTGTCAGTAATTTGCTAACATCAGATAGCTACTGCAAGTAGCATGTGCCAAGTATAATGGAGATCTAAACACTGAGAGATTTCGGATCTGAATATGATATTGAAACTGGGTTTTGCAGCTTCTTGTGATTTCTCACTCCTATATTGCAGCTGCCACAAAGCCAGGATGACTGCTAGCAGAAATAGCAATTTCTGGACTCATGGGAAACTCCCTGATACAAATAGGATGATTCTCATTAATTCTAGCAGGCGGTGGTTAGATATATAAAGAAATTCAGTGCTGCCAATTTTTCATATTTTGTTGTGGCCATGGAAATTTTCATTCTACTTAACAGCTTATAACTGCTCTTGCTATTTCATAACTTTAGCTTTTTATTTGAATGGAGAGTATATTTCTAGCCCTTATGGCTGGAGAGAAAAGCTTGAGGACCAATAACCTGTGCAAAGACCCTGGAAAAGGGCATGTGTGATAACCTATGGATTATCTCCTTCTTGCTTCTAATTTTGGCCAAGATTAACTCAGTAGTTCCTAAACTATGTTATTACCTACAGGACTTGCTGTGACCATTGAATATGGCTGTGAAATCAGTTTTTCTGCTGATAGTTCCCCCATCCTAAGAGTTGCTTGTTACCATACTGCATTGCTGGATGTTATCCTCCAGCTGCGCTGCTGAACAAAGTGCTTGGGCACTCCTTAAGTGTCTCTCCAGCAAAGCCAGCTAGTTTAGTTAAAGGACTGAGGATGCTGATCTATGGTTACCCAGCCAGCTTTGCTGGTTGAACTCAGGATAATGGAGTCCCTTCCGCCTGCACATAGTAGGACGTGCACAGCAGACCTGAAAGAGGACCTTGGTGTGTGGCCATTCCACCAATTGTTTAGTCTGAATGCAAGTCTCAAGTGAAGCTCTCCACACAGGCACAGCCTTATCCTGCCTTCAAAGCATGGAGGTGATACCTGCATTTCCCCCTCTCAGACACTGCAGCAACTTATTCTGGAGAATTCCTTTCTTGCGCCCTGAGAGCTTTTTAATTCCCTTGCTTAACATTCTATTATAATTTTGCTGCAGAAGGAGGTTGGTTTTTTTGTGTCAGGGCTGTTGGGCACAGAGCAGGACCTGGATGACTAGTACACCAGAATGAAAGTGGCAGATATACATGTTTGCAAAGCCTTGAAAATCAATTGATATTCTCCTTCCACAAAATGAAGGTGTTTCCTCAGTCCATATGTATTGATCATTCATGATTACTGATACCTAGATGTCCAATGAGCCACCCAACAGGTCTCATGGGCATGCTGCGCAGCTTCCCAGTGACAGCACTTAACATGTGTTTCATGTAGGTAAGCCAAGGCAGTTAAATCGCCTGGTTAGCATCCCTTTCGCTCACCTCCTGCCATGAAAAACCACTGCAAAGAAAGGAGAGGTGGGGAGAGGGATGGGGGAAGGGAAGCTCTTGCAAGAATTTTCACCTGGATACAGTTGCTATAGGAACCACTTATGGAGCATCTATACAAGGAAATTTGCTTGCCCTTAATAGCAGGCGAAGTGGTTTACCCACAGATGTAGGCATTCGGCCCCTGCTCACCCCCAGCGGGGCAGGAGCTCCTCAGCCCCTGCAGTGGGGACCACCGGTGCCTGCAGGGGGTCAAGGGGCTCCTTTGCGGGGCAGGATGTGGAAAGAGCAATGCTCTCCCAGCATCTGCAAAGAGCAGCTGCAGTGGTCAGAGGGCTGCCAAGAGATAGTGACAGAAATCAGGGCTTTTAATGCAAAGGGAGCAGGACTAGAGAAAGTGTGTGTTAGCTCTGGAAGAAATGGAGTAGTGGAAAAGATAAGAAAAGAAATCAAAGCTGTAGGAGAGGTGGGTGGCATTAAAGGTGGAAACCTTGGAGACTCAAGCAGCACGAGTGGAAAGCGCTTAGCTTGGTGTTTGTAATGTGTCCTGGGATTCTTGGATGAAAGGCCTAAGTAGAAAGAGCAATACTGTGTTTTTTAATATAATTTTGATAGCTTTTGCAATAGTTATTAGTTTCAGTCCTTGAAACCTCATCTCGATGGAAGCTGCGGTGATGGCTCTGTGTCATTATCCTACTGCTGGGTATATGTTTGTACTTGATGGTGTGGTACAAGTGCGGAGATTGCAGCTACCAGAGCAGGAGCTTATCAGCTGTACATTAGGGCAATTCTTGACCCTTGGTTTGTGGGGAACTGTTCATTGGCAACCAGGAATAGACTGCAGACAACAAGTTAATGACCTTCTCCTACCAGTTCTATAAGAAAAGTAACTGCAAAATTGACATTGGTGGAAGAGCCTATATCAGAGGAGAACGGTACTAATCACTGCAAGGCAGTGAGGGGAGACCTTGAGGTAGGGAAAAGATTAAACTGAATTACATAAAGTTCAGCAAAGCACTTCAGTAGCTGCCTAATTTTAAACCAGAACTAGCGCAAAGTATGAGCCAATTCAAAGCGATAAAAGAGGGAACAATCTAAGGACAGCTCAACAGAGCAGTATTATGTAGCAGGAGCTCAAATGAGCGGAAGAAAAGCACAAAGAAACTTTTAAATGGCTCAGAATAGACAACAAGCAGGTGAGCAGAGGTCAGATGAAGAAGTGTAACGTGGCAGAGGAGGAAGGTGGCAGCAATAGAAGTGAATTATAAGCTATTATGATAAATGACAAATGGATTACGGTAAATTTTCTTGATGGCCTATTTGTAGGCTGCAAATCAAAAGAGTTGGAACCTATTTACCATGTGATGTGCTTTAACTTCACAAATTAATGGTATAACCTTAAACAACTTCTTCTAAATGCACCACTTCACAAAATTACACAATTTATGTAAGGAAACCCAGATTTCACATGTCAACTGATATAAATACAATATTGATATAATTGTATTTTTTCAAAGATACGCATTAAAAAAACTCACATAAATTGAGCCAAAAAAAAAGTATGTAGACTATCGTGTGCTGTTTGTGCATTGCCAACAGAACTTGGATTAAAAGTGCTTTTCCTATAGTCAGCTCTGCCACTATGGAGCTCCTGACCCTAATAATTACATAGGTTTCTGGGTAGGTATTCATGTACAGTTTCTTTCAAAAATATCCTACCACTACTGGCAATGCTTTTTGCCTAATCCTACAAAAGAAAAAAAGCAGAGCATCTGGTAAAAGCCAGGAGCCAGTCATACACAGATATGCAGAGGACTACTTCAAGCCGCAGCGTGTTTTAAAAATGCTGGCAGTGGTGGTCTGCTCCCAGCCATTGTCTATAAAGATTCCAAAAAGTCCTGCTTATGGTCCGTGTATTCATTGGTTTGGGCTCAGGGTTCTCAGAAATATGGGACAACCATTTCTCCCTTGACCTTCATGGGAGATACACACATCTAATCATCAGGCCTCACGACTGATCTCCCAAAAATCAAGGAGAGAGCAATAGATTATAAACCCCTGTAACACATGAAGGGCAGGAGTCAAACAACAAAACACAATCAGATTATGGACGTCTGCAGCAGAAGGATGTGATACAAGCAGTGGAAGAGAAAAAGTGGAGAAAGACATTTATGTTGCCAATATTCAAGACAAAGAAATAGGCTGAGCTCCGGGTAACAGTGAGAAACACTAATTGAAGAGATTTATTATGAGGTCTTAGGGAAAAGTATATATGGCAAAGATAAAAGGTTGCCATATAAGAAAATTTCAGTCAAAACTTATCCTAAATGTCACCAGCAGGGAAGATGGTCTTTCACTGGGACAGTGAAGGTGCAGGTAGGAAGAGATAATGAAGACAGCACAAGTATTTCAGCATGGACATGCCCCTGAGAGTCAGAAGGAAGAGGGTGGGATTTGGGATCTCGAGGAGAAGTTAGCAGTGAGAGAGGTGCTGCTGGCCCTAGTCATGGACCCTGGACACCCTCCAGCCGGAGGAGACTGGCAGCTCTGCCTTGGCAGGACAGCTGCCCCTCTGCCGGGCAGGGATTGACTTCCACAGACTTCTGGGAAGAATTCCTTTGCATTAAGCCTCCTCCTCTGCTCTGCTAATTAATTGTTGACCTGGATTCTTTTGCGAGAGATCTGCTCTCTCTTTATTTTTATCATCCTCTATTATCATTATTCTAGATGTGTTTTAAATCCATACACACTGAAGTGTCATAAATGTCCCTGGCACCTGATGATGACAGGGAGCTCTGCAGACTGACTGCATGTTGTGTAGAATAAGCATTTCTGCGGTTTCTAGTTCAATACTCTCTCTTATTAACAAAAGTGAAAGTTTTCTTTTTCTGGGTTATGAGATGGAGAAAACAGACTTTACCACTGTAATTTCTCTCATGCATTCATTCTATTACCTACCTTCCTCGTGGCTCCTCTTTTCATCTCATACTGAAAACTGACCCTGTTTTTTCATTCTCTCCTCAGAGGAGAGTTTTGTCAGCATGGCTCAGGAGGCATTTCTCAGCTGCCAGGGTCCCCTTCTCCTCTGAGGCAGGAGGAAGCAGATGCCTGTCCATCTTTGCAGATGGGCTCTCTACCACTTTTTACAAAGGCTCTGCAGCATCCTCCATATAACCGACAGTGCTGTTCCTTGCACAGCAAAGCAGTTATTTGCTTCTGGGCTGTAGCTGCACATTAGGCTGGAGTCTTCCCTGACCTGTTGGTAATGGTGCCCCTCTTTCTATAGTTGCTAGATTCAGTACAAGCACTGTAGGATGTAAGAGTCACTGCTTCTGCCTTCCCTCTTACCCCAATGTGTGTTACTTTGCTTCTCTGTTGTAAAGCAATATTATTTATTACTAGCATCACAGTCTCACTGAGTTCCCCATGCATAGCAATTATCATCATTACTACCAGAGCTGAGCAGCATAATAATATACAACATGTTGCCCCACAGGATTTTTATCCTCAAATGTGAGTTCCTGGCTCCATTGAAATCCCAACAGATTTCAACAGATTTTCACGATTTTGTCCCTAGTAATTTTTATAACATTTCAAAACTCACAGCAGCCCAAAGAAACAGATTCAGTGAAGTTCTGCTCGTTCAAATGAACTTACACTGGCATGAAATCTGCAAAATTGTAAGAGATGGGCTTAGAAATATTCAGTGTTTCTAGGTTACCTTGCACTAGCTTCCATCACAGCTAGAACCTTTCCAGAAGTTTTGCGGTGTTAGTAGGGTGGGTCATGATTTTCAGTTGTTTTTTTTTTTTTTTTTCTTGTTTGTTTGTTTTTCCCTGAGAACAAAGCCACATAAATAACAATAGATCCAAGCAATTTATTCCTGTAAAATAAAACCAAACCTGAAATATATTCTTCCCATGAAATCTAACAGAGAAAAATATCCTGATCAGCAAATGATTTTTCAGCTCTTTCATCAAGCGGAACCTGGCTCTTGAGGCTAAGATTTGAGACACTGACTCATTTTGTTGAAGGAGCCTGCCCAATGAGAGATCTTTGACAGGCTTGAAACACTGCAGCAACCCTTAATTTAGAGAAATTATTTCCAGTAGGGAAAGCGGCTGGTCATGTGCAGGACTCAAATTAGGATCAACAACAACCACAAAAAAAACAGAAATCAGGATGCATCATACTATCCAGGCTTGGCTCAGCTCTGAGGTTGATTTGTGCCTCACCAGCAGCTGTTCAAATAAGGAGCTGCCCCAAGGAAAGATCTGTACAAATGACTGGGTGGGTTGTCAGTTCTTTGCCTCTCACCTAAACCCTGAAGCAGTGAGTTGCCCTTGTACTGGATGATTATAATAATTATTGGAAAACAATTGAAGTGTGATCAGGCGTGGAGGGCAGTAATTGAAATATTGACAGGTGGTTGCTTTGTGCCAAACAGGAGTTTTTAAGATCAGCTGTGCTTTGAAGGACTCCCAGCTAGGAGGCTTCTGATAAATTCTTTAATTAACTTTGTTGCAGATTTTTACTACAGGATCTACAGGAAGACCACAGCAAGGATTTCTAGAAAAAGTTGTGAATGTCATGTAGATAATTTTCTGTTAAGTAATGCTTCGGTACATATGTTTTTATACTGTTTTTTTCCTGTTTGTTCCACCATTTTGTTTACATAGGTGACATGTATAAAACCAAAAACCTTATCTTCTCTGATGATTAAATATAATTGACACAAAATATTATTACAAAACAGCATTAACACATGATATTATGATGATTGGGGGACACTAAGGTAATCACATAATCAAGAGCATGAATTTCATGGGCAGAATTTAATACCCAGGGCAAATACCTAGGAAATATAATACCTAGGAAGGGCAGAATTTAATAGCCAGACAACCATGCAGTAATATGAAGATGACCAATTTTAAGGATCCTCTGAGTTTATTTGGGGATGGGATGCAATTTATGGCCTGGACAGCAGATGCTGTGAATTACTGAGAAACGAGTAATATTAAAATGTATATATTTGTTCAAACATTGCTCATAATAGAATAAAATAATAAGAGTGTTTCCAGGATACTAACGAAGATATATTCATCAAAACCACCTGGTAGGCAAAAATACTTCCCAAAAGGATGCTAAATTTGAACTGCTTCCCAAGGCAGCCCCTTCTTGTTAAAGTTTATTTCATCAACTATTGTCCAAGAGTTGGACAGAAGATTTAAACACCCAGTCTTGCAAAAGTTTGCACAAACTTAACATTTTTCTGAAGCATGAGATCTGAGACAGCCATTGTGCATAATTTTAGACCTTATAAATGATGTATGCACTTTTCCATCAGCTAGTGAAATGGTATCCATTCCTCTGCTGGCAGAGAATACATCCCTGGAAAAAAGGCAACAATCAGGTGTCATAAATAGGCAAAACATGAAGGATGGGTCAGAGAACTGCAGTTCCATTTGCATAGGTAAGTGGCTTTTACAAACATACATTCACTGGATGGGGTTCCTGCATCAGATGAAACACCCTTGTTGTTGCAATGGATATTTCTGAGCAAGCTGATTATTAGTAATTTAAGGCTACTAATCTTCAGTAAATGTTGCACGTAATTGAACGATCTTTTTAAATGTCTGCAGAACTTCTGCCAGCCCCACAATTAACTAAACAATTTAGAAGCATCTCTGAAGTAGCATCTCTCGTTCATTTCTAACATTTCCATATTAACTCTGTTAACAAATTGCAGTAACATTGCTAAAACCTTGGAGACAGCACAAGAAGCTGTTTTCTGTGATGGTTTCCCCAGAGAATGCACACATGTAGCCTTTCTGAATTTCCCTGGCAGGCCAAAAGGGCATGGACAATGGGTTTCACTCCATTTTCCTCCCATTTTCACTTCACTTGTGCCTGAGTGATGCTCCTCTCTCCCTACATCCAGTAAGGACTGAATTTACCAGGGCATAGTCTCTGCTGCTGCAATTTGGTACCTCATGGTGTGTTTTGAGGGAGAGGCACCAGCTGTGGGTCTGAAAATTTAAAATAAAAAAATGTAAATATATCCTGTAACTCCTCATGTCAAACCAAGTAGATGGCTTGTGCGCTGCCAAGGTCCATGGGAAATGCAGGGGAAAGGAAAGTCATCCCTATGACCACTGTCCTCTTGCTGCTCAGGGATTATTGTGCAAAGACAGAGCATGAGTGAGGGTCATTGCCTCTGGGGGACACGAGGACCCTGGCTGAGGGTCAAAAAGGGAAAAGAGACCTGTACGACTTCACCAGCTTCCCACAGCCCCTTTTGCAGAGATGATCAATGAGATTTTTCAGGTGTTCAATATATTCCCTGAAAAACATAGAGTTAGGCAAAGGAAAGTATTTGTAAATTCCAGATTAATTCAAGGAGAAATTTCAGCCCCGCATCCAGCCATAATGCAGGGGGGGGACAATTCAGAAAAGCCACGCCTGATGGAAATTTTCCTCTATAAAATCCTTTGACTTTCTAAAATAAAAAGATACTTTCTATGTTTAATTAATATAACTCATCACTTTTTCTCATATGGATAAAAATACCCGCCCAAGGCTTCAGAAACACCTCACTTTGGGTGGACTGAAACTATCTGGATCTCAATTACATTCTTCCAGTTGAAGAAAAATTTTCTCAAGCTGACTTGAAAAGAAAGAAAAGAAATGCAAAAAAATTATGCAAATCCTGCCTCTACTTGACAAAGAAAGTTATTTGTGCATCCTGGCATGTAGGTGAGAGGACCCCCCTTTTTGTACCATGCTGCATGGAATGAGTGTTGTGTGACCTGATGTGGGAGAGGCTGGGCTGGCCCTGTCCCTCAATGTAGTCAGCTGCATGGCCAAACCTCTTCATCAGCCTCTTCCTGTGCCTGGCAAACTGGAACAGATTTGCTTTATTGGTACTTGAGGCTTTTTCCTGTTTAGAAATACAATTCAATAATCCAATGTCTTGCTTTATTACCCCTCCTTTGATCCCTTTCACAGGTACTTGACTGCAAGAGGTAAAAAAAATAAAACAGGTCTGATGAAGTTCAGTCATTTCCTTGTCTTCAGTTTGTTCTTATCTGTTTAGGTTGCCAGACCCTTCAAAGTGCATCCTCAGGAAAATCAGTAATGCAAAGCATTAAAACAGACAAGTTAATGTTTCAAAGCTAGACAGTATCTCACTTTCAGTTACATTTATTCCAACTCATAACTAGTTTTCAGAGGGTCTGCATCTTTGATTTAATTGCAGAAGCATAGGATAGTTATTTAGATTGCTAATTTCAGCCAACATGCAGCCAAAAATACTGGCCTCAGTGTTTTGATGGTTACTTTTTCCATGGAGAGAACACATTTTATGATACAAGGTAAATGTCCAATTTCTCCTCCAAACAGCTGATTGGCCTTGGCTCCAGTTTGAGGGCACTTGGTGATTCATACCTTTCTCTCAAATGTTCTTAAAATGTATAGTGCTAAGAACACCAAGCAAGATGAAAGTTGTGGTGAATGTGAGATTTTAATGTGGAACAAATCATATGAGCATCAGACACAAAACTGTGTAGTAGCTGTATTTATGAAAGATATGGTGAGCTCTGACTTTCCATTTAATGTGAACAGGTAAGAATTCAGAATTTTGGAAAGAAAAGAAAGACTTCCAAATAATATCAGATGAAGAGTTCTGAGATTCAGAAATACAACATTTTAACTGATTAAATTCTCTGAAGAAGGTTAGGTGTCTTAGAAAATGAATATAATAAAGATATTCAAAGAACAAATACAGTACTAAACTGAGCTCCTTGTGCCCATTCTGGAGGGAGTGACACCAAGCTGCAGTCACTATTTAGAGCTGGGTCCAAGCTGAAGATTGGACGTGGATGTAAAAGATAGTCCTATTTTGGACTTATATAAGAGTAGGAAACACAAAACCACTTTGTAAATGTTGTCTCTTTATGACCATGTGGATTTTTCTTTTTAATCTATCTACCTATCTACCTACCTGCCTGTTTAATGAAAAATTTATACTCAATAAAAAGATAGGGCATTGATGGAAAGAATTTCGGGCAGTCTTTATTTGAACAGCACTAACAATTTTTTTGAAGCAAGCAACTTACAGATTGGCAACAGAGGTAGACACAGAAAGCCCTGATCTAAACAAGCATAGAGAGGACAAAACCCCCAGACTATAGCATGTGACCTGGGATGTACCACACCAGCCTTGCTGGAGGAAGAAGGATGCACTGGGATGAGGGCAGGGGAAGGCAAGCCTCTTCTTCCCATCTCCTCCCTGCCCCCAAATCCAAGAAACAAGCATCTGCATGGTTTTTTTTCCTTAATTTTCCCATTCTTAAAAAACAGGCTAAATCACATTGCCTACTTCCACCTAACATTGTTTTTTGCAGCACCTTATCTCATAGCAGAGATTAGAGCATCATTATGACCACTTTTAAAAATGACCACAGAAAATGGCTAGGTTAATGACTTTGGTGGTGTTTTGCACCATTTTAGCTCTGCTGGTCCAGACCTGGTGGCCACTAGCCTGCCAGCTTTGTTTCTCCGTTTGTGGAATTGCTTTTCTAGTCTTTGTGTAATCGCTTGGTTCACTGGTGTTGCAGGAGCTGCTGAAAAATGCATTCTCTGTACCTAGGAAGAACCTGTATAAATATTCTCAATAAATAAATAACAGTTGTCATTTTCAAAATATGACAATCTCCAGTTGCCTGTGCTTAAATTGAATGACATGTCATTTATCCTAATAGATGTGAATGCATGTATAGTACATATGAGTGAGTCACCTAATTCTTATTCACCTCAGCCTTGGTCTCAGCTGGGGGCAAGTGCCTCTAACAGGGTTTGGATGGATCAAATCACAAGCAGAAAAATCTTGGTCAATTATAGACGCCTAAGGCTAAAAGGGAGGTGTCTTTTTCTCTTCCTTTTTTTTTTCCTAATCTCAATGAACACAGAATGCCCCTCCTATCCATAGGCTTACTGAAGGAGCAAGTCAATCTCCAATCTGTGGAATTTCTGGGAATATCTCTTCCCCCTGTAATTTAACGTGACTCAATTCTCCATCCTGTGATAATACAAGCAGTGAGAAAAGCTCCTAATCCTATTGGCATACCCTCTTGTCAGCACCTCTTTATTTCACTGCTTTAAAGGCTCAACATGTTTTGATTTACAATAAGCACTAAGATAACTGCAGGTGCCCTCTCTAAAAGCAAGGTTAACTCACCTGAGATGAATTCTTTTATTGCAAACAAAAGCAACACATGAGCAGGAAATACAATTAATACAGGTGCTTCCCTGAAACAGCAAATGCCATTTGTCTTGAAATGACATAAATCCCCATTATATAAACAGGCCCCAGAGCCTTGATTGGTGTTATTTCTGGAGAGGAAGGATTTAAGCAAAAGATAAATGGAGTGGTGGTGATGGTGGGGGTAAAGTAATCCTTGTACTTGTAAGGTATTTATTTGACAGTAAAACTACAGGTGTGCTATTCTGTGATTGTGTTTTAAAATATGCAAATGCCTTCATAGAACCAAAAAAAGCCCAGTCTAGATGGGATTTCCAAGTTAACTGATTTTTGCTGATAATGTATAATTTCTATATATTTGCAATCGTAGAATCATAGAATGATCTAGGCTGGAAGGGACCTCTAGAGGTCATCTGGTCCAACCTCCCTACTCGAGTAGAGACATCTCTACCTAGGTCAGAGCCCCATCAAGCCTGACCTTGAATGATTCCTGGGATGGGGCCTCCACCACCTCTCCAGGCAGCCCATTTCAGTGATCTATCACCCTCGTATTAAAGAACTCTTTTTCTAGTATCCAGCCTAAATCTATCCTTTCCTATCTTAAAACCATTACTCCTTGCCCTATGACTACAAACACTTTTAAATAGACCTTCCCTTGCCTTCCTGTAGGCCCCCTTCAGGTACTGGAAGGTCTCACCCAAGGCTTCTCTTCTCCAGGCTGAACAGCCCCAACTGTCTCAGCCTGTCTTCATACAAGAGATGCTCCATTCCTGTGATCATTTTGGTGGCCCTCCTCTGGACACGTTCCAGTATGTCCACATCCTTCTTGTGCTGGGGGCTCCAGAACTGGACACAGTACTCCAGATGAGGTCTCACCAGGGCAGAGTAGAGCTGCAGAATCACCTTTATTGATCTGCTGGCCACAGTTTTTTTGATGCAGCCCGGGATGTGACTGGCCTTCAGGGCTGCCATTGCACATTGGTGGCTCATATCCAGTTTTTAATCCACTAGCACCCCCAAGTCCCTTTCCACAGAGCTGCTCTCCAGTATATCCTCTCCCAGCCTATACTGATAATGCTGGTTGCCCCAGCCCAGGTGCAGGACCCTGCACTTGGCCTTGTTGAACCTCATGAGGTTCATCCGGGCCCACCTCTCCAGCCTGTCCAGGTCCCTCTGGATGGCATTCCGTCCCTCTGGCATATCAACTGCACCCCCTAGCTTGGTGTCATCCGCAAACTTGCTGAGGGTGCACTCAATGCCACTCAATATCATTAATGAAGATATTAAACAACACTGGTCCCAGCACAGACCCCTGGGGGACAGCACTCGTCACCTTCCTCCATCTGGACATTGAGCCATTGACCATCGCTCTCTGGATGCGACCATCCAGCCAGTTCTTTATCCACTAAACAGTCCACCCATTGAACCCGTAATTCTCCAACTTAGAGATAAGGATGTTGTGGGGGACTGCATCAAAGGCCTTGGAGAAGTCCAGATAGATGACATCCATAGGTTTTCCCTTGTCGACTGATGCAGTCACTTCATTGTAGAAGGCCACTAGGATGGTCAGGCAGGACTTGCCCCTAGTAAAGCCATGCTGACTACCTAGGATTACCTCCTTGTCCTTCATGTGCCTTAGCATATCATCCAGGAGGATCCGTTCCATGATCGTCCCAGGCACAGAGGTGAGGCTGACAGGTCAGTAGTTCCTAGAGTTATCTTTTTTACCCTTTTTAAAGATGGGTACAATATCTCCCTTTTTCCAGTCGCTAGGGACTTCACCTGACTGCCATGACTTTTCAAATATTATGGAGAGTAGCTCAGCAATTGCATCATCCAATTCCCTCAGTACTCTGGGATGCATCTCATCAGGTCTCATGGACTTGTATGTGTTAAGGTTCCTCAGATAGTCACGACCCTTGTCCTCGCTTATAGTGGGAGGGACTTTATCTACTTGGTTCCTGTTTTGTGGGCCATGAACTTGAGGGCTGTGAAGAGAGGGGTTGTCAGTGAAAACTGAGGCAAAAAAGTTTTTGAGTACCTGTTGTGCTGGTTCAGCCATCATCATTTGATGCTGCTATCAGTTTCCTGATCACACAGGCCAACAATGAACTCAGCAACATCCCCTCAGAAGTCCTCTTTCAGACAGTCCTGACATCGGTTCCTGTGGGCCCACCTCCTCTACTGCCCACTGTGGTGCTAGCATCACCTGCTGGACATATCGGACAAAGATGTCTTCTCAGTGGACCCTCACATGGAAGAACACCACCATGAGAGCTGAGCAAGATGCAGCCAACCCCAACAGAAGCCACACCCAACAGGAAGCTCCTCCAACTGATCGGCTCCTGGTTAATATAATCCTGGCCTTGCCCACCACCTCAGCCATGACCACCTGGGTGAGGGTGGAGTCACAGAGACACAGGTAGGCCAGATTCTGCCTCTGGAACATGAAGCCAACAGAAACAACAAAACATTCTGCTAGGTTGTGACTCATCCACAGGTCAACTCCACCTTGGGGCCCACAACTCAGGCCCCAGCACTTCACTGGGGTAATTTCCATGTCCCTGTTTGTTTAGAGGCCAGTGGTAGCAATGTCATTACTGTTACTCTTTGGCTTTTGTCAAGCTTTTTTGATTTCAATAATCAGGGGGTTTGAAGTAACTTTGTAATATTTTTTCTTTTCCTGTAGGGCATGTACGTAATGTTGAGATATATTCAGTTGGTACCTTTAACTCACTTAACAAAGTTTGACTTAAACCTTAATAAAAATTTGTCTCCAGATTAAGTATCATATGTCATCTATAATATGCCTTAATTTGCACTTAGCAATTACAGCTCTGCCTGGAAAGGGAAGGTTGATTTGATTAATCACACTTAAAGACTGTTATAGTGGATAGAAATGAAAATGGTTTGGCTTGATTTCTGACATAATTGCTTCATTTGGATTGGCATCACCTTCCACCAGTTGTGGAGAAAAGAGCAATTGATTTAATGTGAAAGAATTGTGAAAAAGATTAAACGGTGCTGAAGCTGCTAACATTTAAATACAGCTTGATATGAAGATTGGTGAAAAGAGGAGAAAAAATTCACTTCACCACTACTGTAGTGCATGCCTTTTTAAAAACTTAACCTCTCAATTACTACTGTAATCTTGCAATAAACTTATTGCTATTATTATCGCTGCATGTAATATAAATAAAATAAATGATGCTGGGAGGAAGGGGAAAGGAGAAAGTAATTTTTTGCTTTAATAATTTGAACATTTTGGAGCAGCTATTTTTTGTTGGTCTGTAAAAATTTCCTTCTTCAGAATGATTTCTGAATAAAATTTGTCCAACTATGGTGTTTGCAGGGCAGAGTCCCAGTTCAAAGTCTCTTTTCCATTTAGAGCTGTCTTGCAACATCTGTCTCCCCAACTTCTGTCTTTCTTCTTTTCTTTCCCTTGGTGCTTAAGTTCCTTGCTGCTCACAGTTGTATACTTGACCTCTTGCTCAGAAAGCTAGAATGCCCTTTGCTGGTACTAACCAAGTAACATTATGAATTGAGTTGAAATGCTGTCTTTTAATTTCATTTTGCCTTTAAAAGAATTGGCTTTCCATTTCAGAATTAAAAAATAATTACAATCCAAATGTCTATGAGCTTCTTGGATGTTTTCATTTTGGAGGCTTTTCTGGATCCATGCTTCCAAAAAAAGAGCCGCCTTACACTTACATGTCAGCTTGCTTTCCTCTTTAAACCCAAATTCTTCCGCATTGTTGTACGTATTTCCATGACTGAGGAGCACTGGTCTTGCAGGTATGTGCTGTAGACAGCTTCGGAATGAACCCTTTGATCATGACCTATCAGTAAAAACCAGTTTGGCAGATTTCTGCCTTCCTAGGCACCCAAAATCCACTCTGCAAGTTCTTATGAGTAATCTGGCTTGTGGTTTAGGCTTCCTTTTTGGTGATAAAAACCTCAGCTGTGTTAATTCTCTTCTGATGCGTTTCTGGGCCCTTACACTGTTTTTTACATCTAACAATTGCCATCACTTTTTTAAAGTGAGGGGTGGTAACTTTTAAATTTGAGCCTTAATATTAATTTCCTCAACTGTATTGTACTCTTGTAGGTCTCCTGTATGTTGTGAACAACATCTGTTATCTTTTCTCTGTTTTCCAACTCTTCTTATTCCAACAATAATTTTCATGTGTAGGCAATATCAGTGCCAGACTCATTCTCTTGTAATAACCTTTGGAACAGCTGCACAGTCAGCTGGTAGTTGCTGAGTTGGGTATGAAAACAGCCCAGGAGCTGCTTTCAAGGCCAGCGTCTCTGTAGCCCTGATGGTCTGGATCTTCAGCTGAATTTCTGTTGGATTGTGGGAGAAATTCATGTTACTGTTCTACTTCAGACACTGCTACTTCGTAGGGAAGGGATTGAATCCTGGGTGGGTGTTTTTTCTTTCTTGTTTCTCTCCCTGAGATCACCCTTTGTTTCCAATTCTGCTGCCCAGCAAAGGAAACTTCACAGCCCTGCTCACACTCTGTAGCTCCTGCTCTACTACCCATGACCTCTCTTAGGCTAAGAGCTGTCACCTTTGGCTGACAAATAAGAAAGCCTGTGAACCCATTAGGCTTGCTCTTTTTTGGCTTGGGCATGGGTGCTGCCATGCCTGACTACATATGCCGTGTGCTAGCCTCTTGTGGCAGGTTCACCAAAAACTGGAGCAGATCTAATGGTGGTGGTCTCCCTCGTCTATGTGCACATTCACAAAGTGGGCATTCGTGTCACCTGTACCAAAGCAAGACCGGTGTTGCCGTAAGCAGTACTTGTACTGCTTATTCACATCTTATGTCTTCTTGTACTGCTGCAAAGCATAGGTTGGACAGTAACTGCAGTGCAGTTACTGTGGATACTCCAAGCACTTTGTTGCTTTGTACTCTATCCTTCAGTGTCCTTAAGATGCAGACTGAAAACCATCATGCTAGAAGTGTTACAATATGGCTACCTTGAAACCCTATGCTAGAAGTCAAGGTGCTGCTCCTAATTTTACACTCCTGCTCCAGCATTTATAGCCTTGACAAAGATGTAGTGAGCTTGAAAGTGGGGACAAGATGAAAAAGGAATCACTGGTGATAGAAACTCTTTCTCGTGAAGGGAGAAAGAGAAATTGGCCACAGGACACTTGTTTCAATTTTACCAGTTTGACATCATGAGTACCTGTAGTACAATAGATCTTTCTCAATGTGCCTGACCTTGCAGAGGCATGGAGATGTCTAATCAGTTCTAAGGAGGAAGTTTTGCCATCCAGTGGATGTATTGTCAACTGCCTGAATGAAAAAAAGAATGACTGATTTATGTCCTGTCTGTGCAAAAGATTTAAATTATTCATTATTGGGTAGTTTAGGCATGCTGTATGTCTTTCAAGTCTTGTCAGCCAGTATTTTTGGCTATGACCTGAAGTGGTGGAGTGTAACAGTATTTCAGTTCCTGGTGAAAACTAGGAGCTTCATAATGCGTGATAGCTGTCAAAGACAGTGATATATAATGTATGTTGTTAATGAATGTGGTTTCTGAATATCTGTAATGGTTTACCTTACCTTCCCAACTTCCCAACATATCTGCACACGAGCATCTCTCAGGATGGTGGGAGGAGACGTCTCCTGAGTCTTGGGAGAAAGCCCTTGAAGTCCAGTTTGATGAAGCAGTTGATAAGAATGGATTGTTTGTTAAAAAACAGAACAAAGCAAGACACCCCAAAACATGCCCCCCTCCCCCCCCCAAAAAAAAAAAAAGCAACAAACAACAAACCAAAACCCAGACCAAAAAACCATGAGCAGGAATTACAAAGGTGGTTAGCCTAATTTTGCTCCCAGTGAAATTGGTCCTACAATGGTCATCACTTACGGCATGCTACCATTATTTAAACAACAACAAAAAAATAGCAGTTGCTGGAAAAACTTCTAGAAAAAAAAAAGATCTGAAAAAGAGATATGGGAGCCAAACGAAGGTAGAGCTTAGAGTGAAATGGGCAAGAAAAAAAGGAATCTTGACATACTGAATTTGGCTTCCAACCATACAAGGTCACACTTGATCCCACTGCTTTGATTGTGCAATTATTTGTGAAGGGATATGAAACATGAATAACAATACACTAGTAAACAAAAATCCTGCACAGTTTTTTAGCCTTTATGACTGCTTCCTGTAGGTCTTCTGACGAGTGCACAGGCTGCTGTCAGAACTGTTGTGTGGAGTGTACTGTCAGCGGCAGACTAGAGATGAGGACTAGGAGATTCTGATTTGTTATTGCTGATTATAGACATCGTATGTTAATTGTGGATTTGCGACAGCATACAGCATAATACAAAGAATTATAACTTTTAGATTCATCCCCAAGGAGTTTGTGGCTATGACGAGGCATTCACAAGAAGTGTTGATGTCAAGGCTTGATGGAGGGCATGTCAGAAGCTTGGTGAAGACAGACCTTCATAGTGACAACAGCCAATCACATTACCT